>LNAC01000079.1:2980017-3102931 GCA_002007465.1 Ailurus styani
CCGTTCCCCGCGCCGTGCGCCCGAGCCCGGCGCCGCGCACCCGCCCGGGCGCTGCTCCTCCGGCCAGCCAGCGGGCGTCGGCTGCGGCCAGGGCCCCTCGGCCGGTCCCAGCACCTTCGCACGTTCCTGGGGCGGAGGCCCACCCCTGGTACTCCCCTGCTCGCTTCCCGGGACCCCCAGCCTGCAGGGACGGGGACTGTGGAAGTCCTCCGTGTGGGGGGCGTGTGTGTAACTTTTCACGTGTGGTCTCGCTGCGGTTTAAAAAAAATAACTTCGCCCCAAAGATGACCAGCCAGACCTTTGGGATGATGAAGGGGACTGTCCTCTCCCTCTCTCCCTCTCCTCAGGGAGAGTTTTGCCACCGATCTACCCCCGACGCAGTGACAGTGGTTCCATGTAATGCTCGATAGTAGCGTACTAACATCAGCTGTATTTATAGCCTCTTTCATCCACAGGCTTCCAAAGCACTTTACAAACTCTTGTGCAGGAATTGCCCCGCCACTTGGAGGAGGGTCAGGGGGAAGCAAGGGAAAACATGGGACAATTGTTTCTCCGTTTCTTAGCCATGGAAGCCCAAAAGATTGAACAGTCACCACCCCGAGGTGCTCTACTCTGTAGGTTTTAGTGACAGCAAACGTGTTCTGTTTAGAAACTTTCTTTTTTAGCATTTAGTATGTAGAGTATGACTTTGGATGTCATACCTGATTCAGATAGCCAATGGCAAACAATTAAAACATACTGTTGTAACAAACTGGACATACTTGCTCTCGTCGCTGCAGTAACAGGTATACGTCAAGACAGACAAACTAGCAATTGAACTGAAGATTTTAGAATAGTAAAACTAGAGAAAGATCTTGAATGTCTTAGGATCATAAACATACCTTGTGAAGGGGGAAAGATGGGGTTTGAATACACTTCTTTAAGCGTGCTTTTTCAAAAGTGTAATTTGCAGTGAGGTAAGACTTACTAATACGGAAGAGAACTAATGAAGTCGATTAGCATGTTTTCCCTTATAATGGAATGAGCTGGGTTTATGAATTTTTGAGTAATGTTAGTTTTGCTGCTAAGTCAGTTGTGAACATTTTTAGCAGAATTTAGAATTATTAAGAATTTGAAATAGTTTTATACAGGGTTTCCAGGAAAAATTTGCTGTAAAGTCTGAGTTCTTCTAATTCACATTTATTCCTAAAATGTGGAGTAGCTCACATTTGACATTAACTCACTTTTGTTAATGTGATTAACCAGTTGTACCTCCGAGTGTGATCAGCTATTTCATCTTTTTAGGTTTACCTGTTCCTACCTGGTCTTCATTCCCTCATTCATTCAGTAAATACGGAGTACTGTGTGCCAGGCACTGTTCTAGGAACTTGGAATAAGAACCACTTGAAGATCAAGATTTCTTCTTTCTGGATGTTGTATATTATTGGAAGAGGCAGGAGAGAATTGTATTATTCCTTCAGTGAAAGAGCATAATATATGATAGATTAGCAAACAGTGCTGAAACTGATTTTCTTTTTTAAGTAGTGTTTATGGTTGTGAGCTTAATTTGGACCTTTTCTGTCCATAACTTGTTGCCATCTAAGATTTTCTAAAATCTTTTAATGAAGTTTGTAAATGACTAGTGTTTGATACCCAGTTTAATGTCTGCTAATTTTTAAAAGCATAGTTTTTCATTATTTTGTGAATATTAATCTTCATAAGTAGTTTCCACTGAAAAGAACCACTATATTTTTTTATATATACACTTTTAAGTCCTAGTTCCTTGAGCCCTCCTTAAGAATAGATACATGCTTCAGTGGTATGATATTTCACTGACTTACCCTTTGGTAAGTGTTTGAGTACTTATAGACCTTCAAAATTTATTTTTTCTTCCAGGTTAGCAGTCTTCTAGTAGTAAACGTGTAGTATTCCGTAAAGAAAAAACAGTATTTACTTGTGTATGTATGTACATTATTTACAGCTATAGTGTTTTGCATTAATCTTTGGACATACATTGTAGGTACTGTAGTTTAAGAAAATTGTAGTTTAACCAAAGGTCTCAGGTGCTCATTTCAGATTCTGTTTTATAAAAATGAGGTCTAAAAAGTGTAAAATGTTCTGAGATTGTTTTGTTTTCATTGCAAAATAGAGTGGTAAGTGAACTTAGAGGTTATTCTATAGATGTGTAAGCCTATTTTAGATATAGTCCCGTCAGTAAAATCAGGTCGTTTTTAGTGTTTTGAATACATATTCTAAGTGTGCCTTCATCATTGTTCACAAGAGTAAAAGTTAGGTCACACCACAGTTTTATGCACAATGTGCATTATAAGTAGAACTTTTCATAAGGTTTTAAGAGAAATTCTTTTTAAGATGGAAAACAATCGGGACTTTCTGGATTTAACAATGTTGATGGAGTTTATCCCAGTTTGTGAGCTTTCCTGCACTGCACAAAATATGTATCATTTCACTTTTTTTTTGTACCCAAATTAACAGCAAGGGCCACAAAACTTTTTTAAGGAAGGAGGTGTAGTTGTGAAACTCTTGGAAGCTATATGGATTTGGATCAGAGTGCTGCCCCAAGAAGTTCCTGCTCTTCTTTCCTTGCTGTTGCCGAATGTCTCACTCCTGAGCTTTTGTTCTGCTATGTAAGATTAGTTGCTGTCAGGTGAACCTTTTGTCCTTATCTTTGAAAAGCCATTCTTCATCATCTGTACTTTCCACCTTGGTTTTGTCCACATGGGCTTGAAAAACTTGATTGGATTGGAAGGGCTATGTTTGAGAATACTCTTCTCTCTTCTGATACTCTTTTCTTGATTTAGATTTAGAGTTAAGGAGTCATATTCTGAAAGTGATTCTCTTTAGAGTGTGATCTGGAAGTTTCAGTTATTACAGAAGCATGCTAAATCATGATGAAGAATCTTTCTTTGTGATGTCCACTCCATAATCCTAGATGAGCTTCACAGAGCTGCACCTGTGTGACATGGACAGTGGGTGATGTGGAGGTTATTGTTATTAGATGGAAACCACAGAGTGAATGACATTAGAAAGAGATGAGTTTTAAGATCATTTGTGATGTACTTAAGAACACAGGTGTTTAATGGCAATTAGGAACAGTTAATATTTTTGTTTTTCCTAGCTGTAGTAAAATTTGCTAGATTTGGGGGAACAGCTTTGATCTTCATAATAGATTTCCTTAGAGAAAGTAATTGTTGTCTAGGACTACCTGAACTATATCCAGGAAAGTGGAATAATAGTCTTGCAAATCACACAGGGTGGGGAATTAACTATATTTATTTTTCATTCTCTAACATAGAGAAATTATGGAGTAAGGTATAACAGTTTCATTAAAGTGTTTCTTAGACTGATCCTTTCTGTTTTAATAGTTTCAGGACAGCCAGCTATATTGTAACTGTTAGTACCTCTCTGGCTTTAGAAGTTAAACAGCAAAAGCATTAAAGTAGTTATTTATAAGGTGTTTATATTTTGCATTATCTTCCTAGATAGTAGTTCAGAGGAGCCTGGAAAATTATAGTACCAGTATTGAATTTGAAACTCTATAGAGTATAGAATGTAATGTAGAATTTGGCCTTTTAAATAAGATCAATTCGTTGAGTCAAGATAGAGAAAGCTTCATATTGTTTGTATATCATTCATTCATTAAATGTAGCTAATAACAGCATTTCTCTAGTTCATAAAGGTTATAGACTTAAGACTAAAAAGAGTAGCATGCCCTCCCTTTGTATTCTAAATTGCTCCCAACTATCAGATATTTATCTTAGTTTCATTGAAGATCATCTGATGTTCATTAGCAGTTTTGTTAAATTTTTATAAAATTTACTGGACAATTTGTAGTTTCAAATAATGCAAGTTTGAAAATAGATCTCATTTATAAATTGTAAATGCAGCAAAAAAAGTAAAGGTGTTACTAGTAAGCACAAATCACTGAGGTATAATAGGAATTGCAATTAGTGTCTATCAGTGTATTGTGAAAACTATTCAGTCATAACCTGTCAAAGCAATGGATTAATTTTAGTAGATTTTCTAATTATAAAAATAATGCATATTCATCATAGAAGACTTAAGATCTAAATTTATAAATAAGGAAATAAAAATCACCTCTAACCCTACTGCTTGGAAATAGGCAATATTTACATTTTGTTGTATTTCCTTTTAATCTTTCATACACCTGTGAGCACCCAGTAAAATTGAGTGAGGTACAGTATCATTTTAAAAACTGCTTTTTAAAAATATAGTATTCTCACATTAAGTATATTCAGGATATGATTTGTAAAGACTAGTACTCTATGGTACCTCAGTTTGCTTAACCATTTCCCTACTGCAAGGTATTTTGATTTATTCCGGTTAATTCATATTTCCTCTGTTATAGATAATGCAACTGTGATTATTTAGGCACATAAATATTTGAGCCTATCCACACGATTATGGAGTTACTAAGCAAAACAAAATTGATATATATTGCCAGTTGACCTCTAGAGAGGTAGGAATAATAATAGCTAACACTCAGTGAATGCTTATCATGGGCCACACACACTGTTCTCTGTGCTTTGCATGTGTAAACTCACTTCATTTGCACAACTCTGTAGAGTACTGCTACTATCATCTGTTTTACAAAGGAGGCCTTGAGAACCTAAGAAATTTGCTTCAGGTCACTGTGCTTGTAAGTGGCAGAACTGGGATCCTAATCTGGCTCTTAAGTGAATGTTCTTCAGAATTAATTATACCTGTCAGGGTTTCTACTGTGTAGCAGTGTCTTAGCCAAAATTTTATATCTTTAATTTTATAGATGAAAAAATAGTACTCTAATGCTTTAGTTTGCATTTCAAGAATAAAACTATGGATAGTCTTTAAGGGAATTTTTCCTTTAGAATATTTAGTGTCTGTGTTGGGAGTGTGACTAAAAAATACACTGAGTGTAATAGAGTGTGGTGGGCTTTTGACTGCCAGATTTCGAATGTCATTTTCACCTTTTTCTAGCTGCATCATTTTTAACAAGTTACTTAACCCCTTCTAGCTTCAGTTTCCTCCTCTGAAATGAAATTACCAGTGGGACCTACCTTACAGGGTTGTTATGAGATTAAAAGAAAAAAAAAAGCATTAGAATACTGCCTAGCACACAGCTATGGTTAATACCACTATTTAGCCATGATTATGCCTCAATTTAAATGTTAAAATTGAATGTTGTTTTTGCAGGTAGTTGTATTGTAATAATTGTATGCTTATTTTAGTGATGGCTGCCATTTTTTTGGTACTGTTTTTCATTTTGAAAAGCCCGCAGGGTCGATTTGAACCACACTAAAAAGTCAGTCTCAGAGGATAAAGGTTTGGTACCACTGGAGCACTTGAAAAGAATGCTGTTGGCTCTTGGGGGTAGATTCAAAAAGAGAAGTTCCAGTAATGATTCTTACATAATCATTGAAGTAAGTAACTTCTTAGGTAACTTGATTGAAGGAATAAACATTTGGTGTGTACATTCTAATATGTACGTTAAATGTTTATCTAAAAACACATTTTGCTTTTCTTTGTTTCCTCCCTTTCTCTTCCATTCCTTTCCTTTATTTGTTTCACTCGTGAACTAGATTGTGGTCCCTGCCCAGAACTTACACCAGACACCCTTTCGAACCACAGAACACTTAGCATAGTATTAGACAGTGTGGGTGGTTAGTGAATGATTAAATGAGAAACTAATCCTTTAAGCCAAACCATAGTAATTGATTAATTGGGTAAGTCGATGCAAGTACTACTCTAAAATGTTTAAACTGTTTTTGCAACTGTAAGTGAAGTCTTAAGATGTAGTCCGTCATTAGTGATTTGAAGTCAGCCTAGTCTCCTGAAACAATAATGACTTGAAAGTAAAGGTAGTATGATGCATTGGCAGTAACATTGGCTTGGTCTTCAGAAGACTGAACCTGTGGCCCCGTCTTTCCTGTTAACTAGCTGTACTCTGTCTTTTACTCCCTCTACCATGATTCCTTCCCAGCCTGTTTAGCTGTCCACTCTAATCTACTTTCATTGCAGATTGACTCTTCCTACTGGAGGTCAGGCATTAGATACACAAGGATGATCAAACAGACCTGGCCTCTTCTCACTACAGTAGTGTTCAGTAGTGTCTTAGAGCTTGTCATTCCATTGCTTTAGAAATCTTAAACTCCAATATTGCCTTGTATCCTAGCTTCTTCATTTATTAGCTGTAATAATAAGCAAATCGCTAAACATCTTTTCTACTTTGTAAGAAGAGAAAACAATAGCACCTACTTCATAGAATTAGAGTTAATACATGTAAAGCTCTTAGAGTAGTGCCTGGCGCAAAGTAGGCATTGTAAATAAATGCCAGTTGTTATTATTTATTCTATTCTGCTTGTTGCTTGTTTCCTTTTTACATTAATGTGCTCTTAGACCTCAAGAAGACCTCCTTTCATTCTCCCAAACCATGATCCCTGTTACTAGTTGTCTCTTTTTCCTTACTACCTCCCTAAAGCAAGTCCAGAAATACCACAGAGTATCTTGGATCATTCCATCCATCTGCCTTCACTGCTTATATTTTTTAGGCTGTTGTGCACTCCTGGGGAAAATTGGAAGATAGTGGTATCTAAGCTGGACTCCCAAGGCCTCTGGGCAGTTTTTTTAGTGTGTGTCTCTGGTAAGCTCTCTCTCTCTTTTCCTGTGTGAGCTACTCCAGACTTTCATCACTGTCCATAAGCTCTTTATTGAGAATTCTCTTATCTGTCTTCTTCCAGAAATTTAACTACTGCTTCACTATGAAAACTTGTTATCTTGTGTAAGTTCCTTCAGCTTTCTTCCCTTTCAGTTGTAGCCTTTAACCTATATCTTTACTCATTCTCTCAGTGCCTTCCCTCAGGTCTGAGAGAAGGAAAATATTCTTTCCCTATCTTCCCTGTCATGGTAACTATCTGTCTTCCCAATGTCTTATCTTCCCTGTCATGGTAACTACCATACTATTTTTCTTCATATCCAAAAGTCTTCAAAGAATAGTCTGTATCTTCTTTATTAGAATGTGTGTTTTTTAAGAGGAGGCATCAAGTCTTTTTGTATTGATCTTTGTCAGTGCAGCACAATAGTATCCAACAGTGTTGAATGAATGAACTAATATACTCTTACTTTATTTTCTCATCTTTAAGATGGGAACTGGAGCAGTCTTTTTCACAGATTTGTTGCGAGGATTAAAGGAAACATCAGAAAGTGTTTTCTAATAAACAGTGGCATCACTGAGACATTTAAATAAATTTTCTAATCATAAAAGTTAGAATTTTCAACTAAAAGTGTGTATGTTTCACGTGGGACAGTTATTTTCAAACTTGTAAAGAGTCTCCAGGACCCTGGGGGCATAGGAGGGAGGAGTGGAATTAGGTTTATCTTCAAAAATCTCCTTCTCTTGATATTTAAAGCTGTTGGAAAGTTGCTATTTGTATAAAAGATTTCATTTTGGAAAAGTTCTATTAACCACTGCTTTAAAATCCAGCCTTTTTAAAGTTGAGGAGAGTCCTGCTTGCCCAAGTTGAGACAATTAATAGTAAATTGAGAACTGATTCTTTAGTTGACTTAACCCCTAATTCAGAGCTTTTGCTCCTAGAAGGCATTCCTTTATTTTTTTTTTTTAAGTCAGTCTGAAGTTGAAAATGTAGTTAAGTAAAACTTCTTGACTTTCATTCATTTAGTACTTGTGATCACTGAAAAAGGAATGGACCCAAATTTACTCTTTAAATGCGAAAGGTTACTACCAAGCAAATGAACAAAGACTTCAAAGGAGTGTCTGTACCTACTTTAAGAAAATACAAGCTTCTTTAGAGATATTTTTCTATAAAAGCAAGACCTCATTGCCAAGAGGGATTCTTTAACATAATGATTGCAAGTCATTTTTACTTGAAGCAACTCTTAGCTGAGCAACCTTACTCATCTATTTGCCTATCCTTTTGAAAGTAATAAATTCTTTCTCCTTTTTCCTTTCCAATTCATAGGTAGTATGAGAAATTGCTTTATAACATTAGTAACAACAACTTGTTGGATGTCTACCTTATGTTAGGTTGTGTTTTAGGTGCTTTGAACTATAATTACCTCAAATCCTTACAACCTTTAGATGTTGTTACTTTTTAAATCTAGGACTCAGAGAGACCTACTAAGGTATATGTAATATTATATGTCCAACTAAGAAAGGGCAGAGCTGGGATTTAGATCCCAGGTGTATCTATTAAAAAATTCATATTCTTCCCACTACACCACACTGCCTAATTGTATTCTGTTAAGCGTTTGCTAGATTCTGAAACATTTACTTAATAGGAATATATTGGAAGATTTATTCTAAGATTGTCATTCAAATTATTAGCCTGGGGCCCTAAAGCTTATACAATGCAGTACTCTATAAAAAGAATTCAAAATTAGTTTTCACCCCTTGGAAGAGCTTTTGCAAGTGTAAGCCTTTCTAGATTCAAGGTAAACGCACCTGTCGTAAGAGAATAAAAGTTACTAAGAACTTTTAATCAATGGAAGTATATTTTCAGTAAAATTTGAGTATATAAATTATTTAAGGGTATCCTAGTATGTATTGAATTGAATAAAGCAAAGTCATAACCTCTGGGAAAGACATTAGTTGACATATTTGTGAGTTAACACTTTTCCTCTTTATTTTATTCTTTTTAAAGATTTTTTTTATTTATTTGACACAGGGAGAGAGATCAGATCATAAGTAGGCAGAGAGAGAGGAGGAAGCAGGCTCCCCTCTGAGCAGGGATCCCGAGGCAGGGCTAGATCCCAGGACCCTGAGATCATGACCTGAGCCACCCAGGCACCCAACACTTTCCTCTTTAAACTATAAGGCTGATCACACACTTTTTAAAAATTTTTCAATTAATAGAAATTTATTAAGTATATGTTTTTAAAAAGTGATTCTTTGAAGTTAACATGTTAAAATACTTTAATATAATCTTTAATTTTTAATTTAATTTTTGTGTTTGAGAACATATTAAGAATTAGGTTAAACAATAAAACAAATTTTGAAGCACAAGGATCAGACACTGAAAAATAATTCACTTTTTCTCATGGTATATGTAAATGAGACATGAAAAAAGTGTGAGGTGTTTGTTTGTTTGATGAATGCTATTCCTAGCCAAATAAGTAATTTATTTGCTCCTGTTTGTATTCACATTTTAATTTTTAAAAGCTAAGAGGGATTTAGAGAGACACTGTTCCTTAATAGATGAGGAAAGGGAGATCTAGAGAGGATGATTTACCAAGGGATACTTTCAGGACTTGAATTTATGGAAGAAACATGATTAGAAGCCTGATTGAAGTTAAAGGCTCTTTTCTCTGGACCAAACTGAACATGCATATAGCCGTAATAATTGATTGATAACATTAGCCTATTCAGTTATAAAAAGACATCTTAAATAGTGAGCACCCAGGTGATTTGAGTTGACCTGGGGTTAGCGGAAGGACACTTAGTTTAGGACGCTTGGATTTCTTCATTGCTGTAATTAGCTGTGTGATCCTGGTTAATCCGCTTAGCCTCAGTTTCCTCATTTGTAAAATGAGGTTTTAATTTGTGGCTATCTTAGGCTCATTCCAACTCTAAAAGTTTCATTTAAATAGGTATATTTATACATAAGTCTAGGAATGGAATGCTGGTGTGTTCTCTTGTGGCATAAAACATTTTGTATGGTGTTGCAAAAGTCATCTACCTATGTTTTGGATTTAGAATTTTCTTTAAAATAATGGTTTATTTCAGTGATGATGGTTAAATAGTACGAAGCAGTGGGAAATTAGCTATGTTTTTGTGTACTCTTTTTTGTGTGAATTGGTAGTTTTGGAGAAATTTTGAGCAGATTTGATACCAGATTTTTGTAATAATTTCATACGGTGGGCTTTTGCTGTCATATCACATTTGGTTACAATTAGATTCATTCAGAAACAGCTAACTGGTAATTTATACTTTTTCACATGGTTTTTTTTCCCCCTCTTCCTTTGAATTGTGGGTAGCTGATTCCAGTGTAAACTAATTTATAATTTGTAGAGCTTTTTGCACATCATAGTTTTAGAAAAATAGGGTTTACCCATTTCAAAAAAAACCAGTTACCTAAGTTAAAAAATATTGTCACTTTTGATTAAAATTAATAATTTTAGATTGTAGGATGGAAACATGGTATTCAGATGTGCACTTAGAAAGTGTAAGTAATTTTCTTAATAGGGAAGGTCTCTAATTATATCTCTGGATAAAATGTGTTTCAGGATGCCCAGTAGGTGGCCTCTCTTTTTTCATTTGCGAAAACAGCACCAACAGTAGGACAGTGATAAACTTCTTGCTTCGGTGACAGTACTTAAAATTGCATCTTGCTGTGATTATCATCAGACCGTGAAATGTTACACATACCCTTTTTCTTTTTCTTTTTTTTTTTTAAAGATTTTATTTATTTATTTGACAGAGATTACAAGTAGGCAGAGAGGCAGACTTAGAGAGAGGAGGAAGCAGGCTCCCTGCTCAGCAGGGAGCCCGATGCGGGACTCGATCCCAGAACCCTGAGATTATGGTCTGAGCGAAAGCAGAGGCTTTAACCCACTGAGCCACCCAGGCGTCCCCACATACCTTTTTTCATATAAGCAAAAGTCATTGAAATACATTGTACTTAAGTCAGTTGTGACTTAACATGGACTTTAATAGGCTAATCTGGAAGTTTGATCTTTGGTATTTGGAAAAAAATTTGTTTCAAATTGATTTTTGAACAGCCTACTCATGCCGAGGACTGAAATGCAGATTATAATTGAACCTTGTTTTGAAGATTTAGCTTTCTCATTATAATGTTATTGTTCCATAATGATATTAGAGTCCAAATGAATGTAGATCAGATTTAGTTTTTGATTTCACAGAATTATCCCAGGCTCCTGAGCTTTTCTAACTGATAATCTTTCTCTCTGCTCCTTTGACGTCAGGTTTATTACTTTTGGCAGCACAGTTCTGCGGCCATCTGATGTCCACTGTAACCACAGAAAATTCATTTAAACAAACATCAGTGTCAACTTTACATTCAGGTTAAGTCATTAAGTAAGGCTCTATGTCAGTTTTGTGTGGTAAAGAAACAAATGTATTGAACAAGTGCTGTGTGCCAAATGCTTCACAGACTTTGTTAATTGCCACACAGTACATCATCATCTCCTGTTTCTTCCGCCACAAGCATATGAAGCAAGTAAATTCTGGAAAGTTAAATAACTTGTGCGAAGTCTGAATGTATCCCATCGTACTGTTTTCCTTAACACTTGGGTCTTTGGTTACAGTTTTGATGGTTGAGGTTACTTAAAGCTTAACTGATGGATAAAGGGGATGCTTGCAGATGTTTAAGTCATTGTGTAGTTGTCGGTCATCAAATAAGATTCATCATTATTAACTATAACTGGACCACGTTCAAATCAAATCATATTTTTTGAAAGTCACCTAGGCCTTGTGCCATATATTGTCAAGGGTACAATAAAATAAAGGAAGAGAGAGACTTTATATTACTCTGAGGTGCTTATAATCTGGGAGGGAGCATCCTTACATAATTTATGGCTTAGCTGTATCTGACTAGAATACTGCTATTCCTCAGATATTTGTACCAGAGCAACTTTTTTTGAGGCTGAAGCTCAAAATTAAGATCAAGCATTTTTCCTTGTTTATTTTTTTCTAGCTGTGTCATTCTGAATTGCCTGGAATTTCAAATTCTCACCCTTTCCCCCACCCACTGTGTTCTAAATTTCTTGTCGAAAATTATTCACAGGGAACTAAAGACTTCTTGTGCTTTGTATATAGTGGATGTAAAGAATACAGTTACCTTCATTTTAGTTGTAATTGGCTTATGGTGTAGTTCTCTCCAACTTTTGATTATTACAGAACCTTCAAGATGTGTAAGTATATAATAGACTGATATCCTTCGAAATTCACATATTTTTTAAAAATTTTTATTTATTTGTCAGAGAGAGAGCACGCACAAGCAGGGAGAACAGTAGGCAGAGGGAAAAGCAGGTTCCCTGCTGAGCAGGGAGCCCGAATTGGGACTAGATCCCAGGACCCTGCGATCATGACCTGAGCCTGAGGCAGACACTTAACTGACTAAGCCACCCTGGCGCCCCCAAATTTAGGCATTTTAAAGGTTTTTATGTAACTTGAAATACTGTAGATGAATAATCAAAAATGTTTTGAGAGAAAATAAAAACTGTTAGGTTCATTTTTGTTATTGATACTTACTAATGAGGAAATTGTAATCCTGGATTAAGAAGAGGCAAGGGGTGGAGGTCATTTTTAAAAATTAAAGTCTTGTTTTGAAGAAAAAAATTAAAGTCTTGCTTTGGTTTTTAAAAGCCTCATTAAACTGTAAGCACTTAAAAATTCTTAATTATACCTTTACTGTAAAAAGAGCTTTTGTTTCTTTGCTTGCTAAATGAGTTTACCTTTCCTGCTGATCACTTTATAACTTGAACTTGTTGGAGCAGAATACTGTATATGCTTAATAACTAGCAAATATTAAACGTTTGTGTGTGTGTGTGCGTGCATTTTATTATGTTATTGCTTTGTTGCAGCATTATTAACAAAATTCCTTCCTGAGTGTATTTGCAATTAGAGTAACCTAAGGAAATCCGTTTCATCAGTGAGTTTAAAATCCTGCTTGAATAATTTAGAATATTACTTTAAAAGTACATTATTACTCTCTTTTAAAAAGTACACAGTTTTTTGTTTTGTTTTTTTTAAGAGTTTATTTGACAGCACAAGCAGGCAGAGCAGCAGAGGGAGAGGGAGAAGCAGGGAGCCCAATGCACGGCTCCATCCCGGGACCCTGGGGATCGTGACCTGAGCCAAAGGCAGTCCCTTAACCAACTGAGCCACCCAGGCGCCCCCAAAAAGTACACAGTCTTAAGGCCTTTAAGTTTTGTGGTTCTGAGTGAAGTATAGATTGATGTTTTTATGGTTAACGTATTGATGACATTAGAGTTCATTTAGGCCTTTTAAATTTCATTGATGGTTAATGTTGTATTCTTTACCAAGGATGAGTGAGAAATTAAAGTTCATTAGTAACATAATTATTTTGCCATTGTTACTGACATGTTCATTTGATGCCACGACCAAAGCACGCATATGTAAGAATTGGCACTTAAAGCCCCATTTCCTTTGGCATATTGTTTTTGGACTTGCTTGAGTTAGGGAAAGATTGTAGCTTATGGATCCTGTCCTCAGGAGCCTTTTCTGCCTATGATTTTCCTCCTAGTTAACATTTATTAATAAAATTAATGACTAAGTAGTTAAGTGAATAGGAAAATCTGAAAACACTACTTGATAAATGAAATTTAAGAGTTTGTAGCTTGCACGTTACTATATTTTATTTGAAAAGGACATTTGATTATTTTAAAATTTCATTAATTGCTGTAGATAAGCACATTAAAATTTTTTTCCATTACCTTTGTGCTTACTAATTCAAAGGTTCAAACTTGCATTAGTATAATATAGGTAAAGGAATATTCATTCACCAGACATTTGTTTATGGCCAGCTAAGTGACATTAAAGAAAAATGCATAACCCTTTTAGTATTTCTTAGTCTAGTGGAGGATAAAGATGCACGGATAATTATGAACCAGTGTGAAGTATAGTGATAGATACAACCTCAATGTTAGGAAAGCGCTGAGGGGGCTCCTGGGTGGCTCAGTGGGTTAAAGCCTCTGCCTTCGGCTCAGGTCATGATCCCAGGGTCCTGGGATCGAGGCCCACGTCGGGCTCTCTGCTCGGCGGGGAGCCTGCTTCCCCCTCTGTCTCTGCCTGCCTCTCTGCCTACTTGTGATCTCTCTCTCTCTCTCTCTCTCTCTCTGTCAAATAAAGTCTTAAAAAAAAAAAAAGGAAAGCGCTGAGGAGGGAGTCCGTTTTGCTTGAGGAGGTCAGGGAAGGATTCCATGGAAGATACATATATGAGTTGTGTTCAGAGGCTGTGTAAAGAATTGGATAAAGAAGAGGCAGAGGAGGGGGGCTTTAAGAAGACAGGGAGGGTGGTGAATGGGGGGGTGTCATTGGATCAGAATAACCATTGATTTAATGTTGTCGGAATAAATGTAAGATAGGTAGTGGTGAGTGAAAGTAGTGAGTGAAGTTAGAGAAGTAGGCATAGACTAGATTTTGAAAAGTTTTAAAGTACATCCTTCCATCCTGTAGTTAATGAGAGTTAGGTTTTGAACAGAATTAGAATGTTCATGTTTATTTATTTATTTTTTTAAAAGATTTTATTTATTTGACAGAGAGAGAGAGATCACAAGTAGGCAGAGAGGCAGGCAGAGAGAGAGGGGGAAGCAGGCTCCCCGCCGAGCAGGGAGCCCGATGCGGGCCTCGATCCCAGGACCCTGAGATCATGACCTGAGCTGAAGGCAGAGGCTTTAACCCACTGAGCCACCCAGGCGCCCTCATGTTTATTTTTTAAATGGTGATTCTGAAGAAGATAGATTCTAAGAGGTTATTCGAGTTCATGATAGTTGGAAGGCTGACATGGTGATCTAGGTGCAGGTTTTAGGACAGTAGTATGCGGGATGAAAGAAGGGCAACGTATTTGAGAAATAACTGGGGCCCTCTGTGGGCAGCAGTTGATGATTGAATGAAAAGGGGATGAGAGTCGAAAGAAGAAAAGTTAAAGCCTAGGCTTCTAGCAAGTATAACTAGGTGGCTTGTGAATTAGAGAATACAAAAGGAAGATATGTGTGTGTTTGGAGGTTCAGTTTAACAAGGATTTTGGACCTGGTAAGTTTGATCTGTATCTAGAACATTTGGTTTGAGAGGTCCAGCAGGCAGTTGAATATGGCAGCTTTAGACTTTAGGGGACCGTCCGGACTGGCAGTAGAGATTTGGGAGCAATTAACATATAAGCCAGTAATTTATTCTTTGAGATGTGGGCCAGAATTCTTGGGAAATTTGATAAGAGCTCAGAACTCATCATCCAGGAAAAAAGTGCACACATTATATTTGCAAAATTTTGTGTACGGTTAGGAGGTTCCAGAATCTCTTGCTAATCTGGTGTCTTGTAAATTTTAGAGCTTTCGATGTGTGGGTAGTGATTGTAAACATGATAATGGATGGCAATGCATAAGTGACCCAGTGTAGAGTGAAAAGAGCCAGGACAGAACTTGGGATTAAAATGTTTTAAATGGCGCTGGAAGAATAGGAGATACAAAGTAGGGAATAGTGTTTTCAAAAGAAGGCTATATTTTACTAACTTGGATTTAGCATACTTGTACTCTTAATTTACTTTTGTTTTAGCTTGTATCTGTTTACTTATTAAGCTTGAAAAGTTTTTTTTTTTTTTTCTTTCTGACAGTTGATGCCCAAAGATGACAGTTCAGAGATTCTATCATTGGACACTTTCTTTAGTCGACTGAGGGAATGTGCTGTACCCTGAGCTGGGTTAAATTCTACTGACATTCTTATTTAACCTTCAGGATAGTGCCCTGAGATAGATACTGTTGTTAAACCTACTTTACCAGTGAGGAAATAAAGATTTTTGAAGAGTAAAGTAATTTGCCCAGGTCACATGGTCTGTTAATTTAGCAAAGCCATGACACCATCCCAGGCCTTTTGGACAGCAGAAATTATGTTCTCTACTAATATACCACACCATGTTTACCGAGATAGTCACACTGTGACATTAGTATTAGCACAGCGGAATGTAATGAGAGTCCAGCGGTTTGGACTAGATTTGGGAATATATAAATTCTAATCTCTGCTCTGAGATTTCGGGGTCAGTCGTTTAATGTCTCTAGGTCTGTTTTTTCATTTACTTGAAAATTTTTATTCCTAAACATTGTCGTCCTGTGACTCCATTCTACTCTGTCTATAAAGCATGAATACTGAGGAAAGTACTGTTAAGAATCTTGGATTATAAAACTACTCTTGGTTTATATATGTAAGAAATAATTTATTATGTAAGGGTATTTCTACAATATTCAAAGTCTCTTGGTTTATGATTTTTAAATTCTTTACTTTCTAATAGAAAATTTAGTAATTCATGATGGGTAGGGACCTTTTGTACATTCTCTAGCTTTCATGGGATCTTATCATACAGAGCCTGAAAAGATCATTTGAAGTTTTGCTCAACTATTCGCAGTATGGTTACCTCTGGAGTTTATAATAGATATGAACTTTGGTCTTTCTCTGGAATTGTTCTGAATATTCTGCTTTATATGTTCATTATTTAATGTCGAGAGATGTTGTCTTAGTCTGCTTTTTTATAACGTCTGTATATGGAGTACTTGAGGCCATCATTGTCATGTGGACTTGTATCTATTATTTGTGAAAACTTACAAACAGCTACATCTTATTTAAACTATTTTATATGGATGGCATCCTGTGTATCAGGATATCTGAAAAAAATAGTAGTTTCGATCTAGTAAATTCTCTTAAGGCCTTTTCAGAAAAGTCTTTACTAGACCTGGGATTTGAATAAGATTTAAGTAATTAAAAGAAGGTTTTTTTAACGGAATTCCTTTTAAGCACTCCAGAAAAGATTAGAATAATAAGGCTCTATTTGAGTCATCAGCTTAAGAATCCTTTATGATTGAGGGTTGACCTGGTATTTTACTGCTTAGGGTAACTGAAAGAACTATTTTGCTTATCTACATTCCTTACTCTTTCACATTCATACTCATTGGGCATAGCTTGAAAGGAGTGTGGTTTTTTTTTTCATTAATCACTTTATTGAGGTTTGATTGACATGCACAAAACTGTACATATTTAACGTATGCAACTTGAAGAGTTTATGAAGCCATCACTATAATTTATGCAGTAAACCTACTCATCTCTTCCAAAAGTTTCTTCCTAACCTCTTTGGAGAAGATTCTACTCAGTAATTTCTGTCCATTCCAGGTCAGAAATAGGTGTGAAGCTGATGAATAATTGTTGCCATGTTTCCCAGGTTGTGAGTGCAGAACATGTGGGTTTTATGTGATGTAGTAACAGCTCCTTAGTCATAGATTAGCAGGAAATCATTCCATCAACAGGTATCATGTTTGTTATATGCCATGTATTACTTCAGTGGCTGAGGGATTCCTCAGTGCAAAAAATCCCTGCCTTCATGGAGCTGACATTGGATGGGAGGAGGGAGGCCAGGAAAAGAAATATGGAAAAAAAAAATGAGGAAGGTTGGATTTTGGGAGTGATTAGTAGGAGGGGAGACCGCTGTTTTAAATGGAGTGTGAAGTTAAAGCTTCATTTTATGGTGACGGTTGAACAGAGTTTTGAGGTTGATAAAGTGAATGAGCCATGCAGATACCTGAGGGAAGAACATTTGAGACACAGAGGAGCAAATACAAACATCTTGAAACAAACCTGTTTGACATATTCCAAAGAATAGCAAAGAGAGTCTGCTGTGGCTGGAATAGTGAGCAAGGAGGAAGAATAGATGAAGTCAGATTATCAGATCCAGTAATGTTTTGTAGTTTGTATAAGGACTTTGACTTTAACTTCAGGAGAAATGAAAAGTCACTTGAGGGTTGTGAGCAGAAGAGTGACATGATTTACGTTTTTAGAAGGTCACTGGTTGCTCTATGATAGTGGGCCAGGAGCAGAAACAGACCAGTTAAGGGACTGTTGGAATACTCTGAGAGATGATGGTGGTTTGTACAAGGCTAGTAGTAGTGGAAAAGGTGAGTATGTGTTAGATTCTGGGTACATTTTGGAGGTAGAGACAACAGAATTTCCTGTTGGATTAGAATCAAGTTGAGGGAATAAAGTGGATTACAAACTTTTTTTGGCCTTAGCAGCTGGAAGGACGGAGTGGACATTTGCTTGTTTGGAGAAGACTGCTGGGAAAGCAGACTTAAGGGCAAAGATTAGGGTTTCTCTTGGCGTGTTAAGTTTGAGTTGCCTAGTAGGTATTCAAGTGAAAACATTGAGAAATGGCTGAATATAGTATTCTGGTATCAAGGGGAGAGGGCCAAACAGATTATATAAATATTGAGGTTAACTTAAGCCTTGAGCATAGATGAAATCAGCTTCACCTGAAAACTGAGTTGTGGCTAGACGAAGTTCGAGTTTGGAGGTCGCTGTGAGGTGAAAGAACTGGTAAGCAGACTGACAAATAGGAACTAGAGGAAAGGGAAGAAAAACACGAGATTGTAGTGCTTGGAAGGCAAGTGAGGAATCTGCTTCAGGGAGTAGGAGTGATCAGCTCTTTCAGTTGCTGCCATATAGGCAAGAATGATGAGAACTAAGACTGACCATTTAGACTTTGCAGGATGGAAGTCATTGGTGACCTTCTTGAGTAATTTCAGTGAAACAATAGAGATGAAAGCCTTATTGGAATAGATTCAAGATATGAAAAAAATGGGACTTGGAGACAGTGAATGTAGAAATGTCTCAAGTCCTGTGATTTTGCTGTAAGTGGAAAAGACAGGTTGGGTGGTATTGGAGAAATGGTGGGTCTGTGAGGATTTGTTTTTAGGATGGGAAACTGATAATTTTGAATATGGCTGGAAATTGTCTAGCAGAGAGGAAAGAAAGTGATGATGCTGAGAAGGGAGATTGATAAAGGGAGGTCCTTGAAAAGGTGAGTTGGGATGGAACTAAACTTCATTCTGTACAGGTATCACCTGGGATCACAATGCAGATTATACTTCTGTAGGTATGGGGTGGAGCCGGAAATTTTGCTTTTCTAATAAGTCTTTTTGAAGATGCCTATTTTATGGTCCTTGTCTATAATTTGAGTATAAGAACTTGGTACTTTGAGCACAAGAACAGTAGAGTAGTCTATTGTTACATTGTCATATGGATTGGTGGATATGCTTGGGGTTTGTACAGTATGTCTTCAGGTTCTTTCTGTTTTCTCAATGGAACAGGAAGTAAGTTATTATCCTAGAGTGAGGATGGAGGAGATGATGTAAAATCATCTAGGAAGGTAGGCAGTAGTCTAGAATGTAGGATTATGGGGTTGTATACCCAGGGCCCACTCTGGTTAGTGGTTATGAATTTAAACTGAGACATATTGAATATGGGTATATATATGTTATTCATTTACTTTCAGCTTACACGTGGGTGCATGTGAAGAGTAGATGGCGTTTAGAATAGCAAGTATTTTGGTGGGGAGAGGGGCAAGTGATTCATGGGTGTATACAAGGTAGCTACAAATGGTGGACTATGGAATCTAAACTGGGAAAGGAAGAAAATAACAATGCTAGGTTAAACAGAAAATGTGGGTTTTTTGTTTGTTTTGTTTTTAATTGCAGGTCTTCTTTAAATCTTTAATTTGGTAAGGAGCTCTGTAAATCTTCAGGAGAGGAAAATAGTGTTCATGTTCACGTCCTCAATTTTTTTTTAAAGATTTATTTATTTTAGAAAGAGTGCAGGGAGGATGGGGAGAGGGGCAGAGGGAGCAGGAGAGAGAAACCTGAGACTGCACTGAGCGTGGAGCCTGATGTGGGGCTCGATCTCACTATCCTGAGGTCACGACCTGAGCCAAAACCAAGAGTCAGAGACTTAACCGACTGTGACACCCAGGCACCCCCTGTATTATTTTTTAAATCATGGAACCCTTTCTGTCTCAGTATCTCTCTCAGTTTGTATTCTACTAAATAAACTAAGGAAAAGGGTGCTTTACACTTTTGGCTAAAGCAAGTATTAACATCAGGGATTATGATTTAATTTAAATTGGAGGGTTTTAATGCATATAAGGAGGGAGGTCTTAAAGGATTTTTTAGAAATTGCTCTGTCAGCTCTAAAAACTTCTTAAATGTATCCCTTTATTATTGTTAAAAGACTGTTACCATCCTTATAAGTCACGCAGATTTATAATCATAGCCATAAAATAAGATAATTACTATATGGACCAATACAGAAAGATTTTCAACCATTGGTGTTTTTTTTTTTTGTCTCTTTTTCTCTTTTGGCTATTACAGATGACCATGGATGAGAAATATGTAAACAGCATTTGGGACCTTCTGAAAAATGCAATTCAAGAAATCCAGCGTAAGAATAACAGTGGTCTTAGTTTTGAGGAGCTCTATAGAAATGCTTATACAATGGTTTTGCATAAACATGGAGAAAAGCTCTACACTGGACTAAGAGAAGTTGTTACCGAACATCTCATAAATAAGGTATCCAACTTTAAAGGACTGTTGCTAATTATATGGAATCTAGAAAAGCCTTTATATACTGTATTGTACTTTGACTAGAAATATTAGTTTAAGGGCTCCAGGAAGCCTATAGAAATAGTAATCAATTAATGGTTATATTATAAAACCTCAACCAAAACTTACAGTCAGCTAAATCACAACTTTTGATAGTTGAGGGAGGATGAAGTTTGTGATTTATAATATTCTCTTTAATCATAAGGAAACAAACTTTCATTAGTTTACAAATGCTTGTTTATTAATGTATGAATTACAGATCATTACTTTTCCTTAAAATGCTTAACCAGTCCATTTTATCTTTCTCTACTTTCTCTGTGTATTTGAAAATAAAAAACTACATTGTTTAAAAAAATATTGTCTAATACTTTACCCCAGTTGAAATTGACATTATTTTAACTGAGTTTTATAGTGTGAATTTTTTTTTAAAGAAAGATAAATTAGTGTTGGGGTATTGAAATTATAAAACATTTCTTTGGTTCTAAAAAGAATGTTTTTGCTTTTTTAAAATAAATGTTTATGTAGAACAAATCATTCTATTGCAAGTATGTCTTGCTTTAAGATTGTCAGATAAAATGTAAAATACCACAGATAAATAAAAACTCAAATTTTTGTGTGGTATTAGGGTGTTCGTTTTTTAAATTTTATTTTGAAAAAAATGGAAAAATTGTATCAAATAGTACAAGGATCTCTTGTATTGTAGATTGACCAGTTGTTAACATTTTGCCACATTTTTGCTAATCTTTATTGATACTTGTTATTACTATTATTGATATTACTATTACTGCTAAAGAATCAGAGAATAAGTTTTAAATTCATTTACCCTCAAATACTTGGGGATATTCCTCCTAACAACAAGGAAATTGTCTCACTTAACCGAAGACTAATGTTTGAAATCAGGCAGTTTAACATTAATATAATACTGTTATCTAATATAGTCCACATTCAAATTCATCAGTTGTCCTGTGTAGTAGTGATGTCCTTTATAGCAGTTTGTTTTCTGATCCAGGATCCAATCCAGGATCACACACTCAGTTCCTCAGCTTCTTGTCTTTCAGCACATTGACATTTTTGAAGAGTATAGGTCAGTTGTTTTGTAGATTGTCCCTCGGTTTTTGGTTTGTCTGATTGTTTCCTCATGACTAGTTTCAGGTTATGCATTTTTGGCAGGAATAATACATAAGTGATGTTGTGTCCTCAGTGCATCACATCAGGAGGCACATGATGTCAGTTTATCCCATTATTGGTGATGTTAACTTTGATCACTTGGTGTCCGCCAGATTTCTCCACTGTGAAGGTACCTTTTTTCCCTTTGTAATTCATAAGTAATTTGTTCAGATATATTTTGAGACTGTATAAATATCCTTCTCCCCAAGAAACTTTCATGTGATGGTTCTAGCATCCATTGATGATTCTTGCATGAATCATTATTACTGTGGTGGTTACAAAATAGTTGCTTTCTTTTTTTACTATTCCTTCCATAATTTCTTTCTCTTACATGGGATTACATGAGGAGGTAGCTAGTATCATAAAGCAAGGTGATTGTATTCTTCACGCAACCAACAGTTTCTTTAGTGCCTACTGTGCACAGCTTTCTAGGAAAATACAGTGGGTACAAAGAGATATGATATCCCTTATTTGTACTGTGATGTGAGAGATGATGCAGACATTTAGATAACGGTGTGAGGCATTATATAATTAAGTGGCAAATAAATTGAGTAGGAAATAAATGGCTTAGGAATTCAAATGAGGGAGAGATTATCCTGAGCTGTAAGATTCAGTGGGAAAATATCAAATTGAACTGACTCATGAGGCATTTGGGATATAAGTGAACAATGTGGAAGGCATTCCAGGATGGCAGATGTCATGTGATTATACGGAAATAAATTGGGTATACTTAGGTGGTAAATAGAATTTGATTGAGGTATATAAGAATTTATGGGGATTAGTGCATTCTAATATAAAGGTGGTTTGGGAACAGATTGGAGAAAAACTTGAATGCCAACCTAAGGAATTTGGGCTTAACAGTAGAGGTTTATTGGAGGTTTTTAAGTGGATGATAATATGACAGAATATTTTAAGAAGATTAAGATAAAAATGATATAAATGTAGAATTGGGAGGTTGTTTGCTGGGAGCTGGGGAGGACCTGGAAAAATTTGAGTGAAGTGATAGGCTAGACATGAATGGATAGAGGAGATGACAGATACTATTTTAGATAATACTGGGGCTTTTTATATTTGGAAGATACCTTAGAAATCATTTTATATGAGGGAAATTGAGTGTGAGATCATCATAAAATGCTCAGCTAGAAATATCCTGTGTTTAGAGACATACAGGTTTAGAGCTTGAGCAGGAACTCAAACTGAAGATCAAGATTGGATGTTTGGTAGTGTGTACTCTGAGGAAGAAGTATTGGAGTTCAGAGAACAAAAATCCTAGAGCCAGAGGATGAATCTTCAAAAGCAAATTATGGTATGTAGGTGTGTGAAATGCAGAAGACTAATTTAAGAAACTTGGCATCAAAAGAAAGAGGAAATGTAGAGTGCAAAAGTTTTGCTTAAAGCTATTGAAGAGGAGATGATTGATGCAACTGATTTCTTGGTTATGGAGAGAGTACGGATTTGAGAACAGAGAAGTAAAGGTAGAATAGAGGCATGCTCTCATTTAGCAGAGGTTTCATAGTGAATGATGGTAGTGAACACAAGTTACTCTTACTTAGCATTTGTATGTGCTAGGTACAGTTCCAGTGCTTTTACCTATGTTAGTGGTCACAGCCTAATGAGCAAGATATGACCATTCTCTCTCTTTTACAAGTGGCGAAACCAAGGCACAGAGAATTAGTGACTTGTAGAGATGCACATGGTAAGTGGTCTAGCTGGAGCAATATTTGGGCAGTGTGGTTTCAGGCTGAGTCCTTGACTCCTCCGTAGATCTATTCCTGAGGCATAACGAATGGATCAAGATGGAGTCAACACGATGAAGCTGAGGGTGCAGGAGAGGCTTCAAGTAAATTGGCTCAGTGTTTGTAAAGCTGTAGTCCTTTAAATTCTAGTTCTTGGTTTATTTATAATTAAAATGAAGGAGCTAGCAGTAATATCTCCTGAGATTCTTTAGTTGTAAAACTATTACAAATCTAATAAGTAAGCCATGCATCTTCTGAAGATGGGATGAAGAAACCATGAAGTAGCCTTTCTTGGGAATATACTAAGGAATTGGCAAGTGAGAAAAAAGATAGCTCAGTAGGAGTTGGCCTGAATGTGTGATGTCTTTTTTTGTTTGTTTTGAAGCATTGCTTTGCAGCTTGGGCACAGATACAGAAAAAACATCTGTAGTTATGTGCTGTATTGAGAATTGTCTTATCCAAAAAGTGAGGAAAGGAGGGGAGACCAGAGTGGGAAGTCAGTGTTTAAGTGATTTTTTTAGACTCTGAAACATGGTTAGGTGGAAATTGAAGTCATGTGACCAGTAATTTTATGGTAACTGTAAAAGCTTCAGCATATTTGTGAGTTGCTTGAAGTGATCCCATATATCAGGTTAGCTGTTATTTCAAAATATAGGCAGTTCCCTATAATATGTTCCAGAGAACATGTATTCAAGTTAATTGCACTAAAGAAATTGTATACACTAAATTATTTTTATTTCTGTTACATAGGCATTAGTCATACGTCACCAGTATCTGAAAATATTCTTTAATTTTTTGTTCTTTCACAAATGCTCATTTGACCAGTTTAAAATAGTCAATTTCTGGCTAGGAAATGTACCAATACCAGTGTATCTAATGATTAATTTTGTTACTTCAGTTGAATTAAGTCTTTTTTAACCTCTGCTAGTATCTGTGCTTTCATTTTTGTGTTTTCCATTTATCTTATTTCATGAAAGCTTTTAATAACCATACAAATACGGCACGACTGTATGAAGGGGACACGGCCCAAGGAAATTTGTTAACTGACAGGCAGAGCCATAATACAGTAGCCTAAATGTGCTCTGATGTAGGAAGTCTCAGTTTTTTTCTACCAAATGTACAGAAGTTTAGTTTGCATAAGAATTGATATTACCTGTTTATACAGTGCACTTTCTGACTAGAAGGTGAGAGAATGGTTCAGGTTCAGGGTTCTGTGGTATGAAAGTAACCAACCCTATTCAGTCTCACAGAATGTGTTCCTTTTGTGGTTCTGAAAGCCTTACTGTCTGGTCTAGTCATCAGATTTTTGTTGTTGTTGTTCACTGTGCTTTTAGCACGTTGCTGAACTACGTAAGCAATAATACTTTTTTTTAAAGCAAAGTTATTTTCTACTGAAGTGAACATTTTAGTGCTGTGGTATATAGGTAGCCAGGACCTATTTTTTCACGTTGAAGGATTCAAATGAAATACAATTTATTCGCAGAGTCCGTTGCTAGTACCCTGGTTGCAAGAGGAGCATAGTGAACATCTGAGCAACATCTTTGATAAAGCAGAGTTGTACAAACTATCAGGGCAATTGAAGGGAGGAACTTCTCTGAAATGAAGGTAGCTGATTGTTGGCTTTAGAAGTAAGTTCACAAAATTGAAGCAGGCATAGAAAAGGTAAATGCTTTTCTTTTAACTTGGTGGTATATTCTTCCTACCTCTAGAAGAATGTTCCCTTTGAGGAAACTGAGACCCAAAGGAATTCCGTGAATTTCTCTAGACCACAAAGGAAAACTTAGAGTATTTTATGGCCCTTGTGCCTCTCCATCGGGGGGGGGAAAAAATCTCATTTTGGTAAATACGAAAACATTTCAGAATTTGCAGGGATTATCTTTCTTTAACATGTTTCTAAATAACTTTAAAAGCATGGTTATACTGGAGAAAAAGTTCTACTTTCCAGTTTTAAGGATTTTTAAATTATAGATCATTTTGTCAAAGCCTCAAAAATACCCATGTAAAACTTCTTATTACATAATTCAACATTCAGAAGTATGTTATTTGCCAGCCTTTGACTTAGGTATAAAAAATATGTTGGAGTGCATTTTATCCCTGCAGTCATAGAACAGTTAAACAAGTAAACAAATGTTTAGTTATAAAACATGATAAAGAAAACAGGATACAGTGATAGAGGAAAACTATGTGGGAGACTACATAGGCCAAGAAATGACTCTTGAGTAAGAGGGGACTTGAAAAATGAGACCTTGCTCATGAGAAGAGCGTTCCAGGCAAAGGGGATGGCTGTAGAACATTTTTTCTTTGCAGGAGCAGATAGTCAAAATTTTTAGCTTCCTGAGCCATAGATTCTGTTGGTAGTTCTCACCTCTCTTCTTTTGTAGCACCAGAGGAGCAATAGACCATATGTAATGAATGAATATGGCAGTTTCCCAATACCACTTTATTTTAAAAAAGAGCAGGCCATCCTTTGCCAATCCCTGGAATAGAGAAGTTGAAAACAAAGCCTGTTGTGAATGGGGAATTAAGTATTGACAGTGGGGAAGAATGGGACCAGGATGAGGTTTGGAGAGAGAGGCCTTGAAGCCATGGTATAAGGGCTTGATACTTAATTACATGTATATTAGGAAGCCATTCAAGAATTTTAAACAAGACAGTGACACGATCTGATGTAGATTTTTAAAATATTACTTGGGTTGCTGTGTGATGCATAAATTAGAGGGCCAGCAGTTGAAGTGAGGGGAGTAGGAAGGAATAATCCAGTAATTCAGGTGAGCGAGTGATAGTGGTGATTTATACCAGTGTAGTGACAGTGGGGATAGAAGATTTCAGATTCAGGATACTTTGAATGTAGAAAGATTGTTACTTCTGAATAGATTGATTGTAGGGAGTGAGGAAGAGGACAGAATCCAGGAGGACAAGGTTTTTGGTTCTTGGGCAACAAGGTGGTCCATTTTTTTAATAACAGGTTTGGGGTAGAGAAAGGAGCTCCACTCGAACAGGTTAATTTTAAGGTGTCAATGAAATTGGATTTGCAAATCTAGTTCTCTGAGAAATTTGGAGTGGAAATGTAAATTTGGGAACTGTGAACATATAGATGAAGTCACACAGAAAAGAGAAGTGAGTCATTTAATCCTGAGTTTTAGTTGGATTTAAGGATTGCAATGGAAACTGAAAAATGACCAGATTGAGCTCTAGCCTTAAGTTATAAAGTGATGATGTCAACATTTATTTAGCCAGAGTTGTGGTTTTCATAACCATTTTGCCTCTGTGTGTTTAATGGCTGAAGACCATTTTAAAATTAAACATAGTGCTATTCAGTTCTGTTACTTAGGGTAGGGTTAGGTAAGGGTGGAGCCATCTCCCCTGCCCTTTGGCTTTATTGAGGTGTAACTGACAAAATTGTAAGGTATCTAAAGGGTCTCGTTCATTTTTTTTTGGAGTCATCTTTTAAAAGATTCCTGTTGGGATTTAAACTTGATAGAAAGTGTTTAAGCTCATAGTAAAGTAACTGAAAACTTGATTTTGCTTCTTGTATCCGCTGTTGAACACTTCATGTTTAATAATATGAAATAATTTAGAAGTAGCTGTAGTGGAAAAAGTATTGGGTAGAAAGTAGGTAGAACTGGGCTTTAGGCCTAATTCTGCTACTAATAGTCTTGAACAAATTACCAGATTTCTCTGGACTTCAGATTATTAATTTATAATTGGGATTGGTTTTGTTAACCTAAATGAGTTTTAAAGTTATATATAATGATTATGTATCTTGATAATTTTGTTTTTTTAAGACTTAGGAAGATTATAGTTTTAAAGTTTACTGTTGTCCTTTCCTGTGCAATACTGCATACTTATAATAAAAACATTTCCATTTTTAATTGTTGCTTAAAATCAGGGGAGAGGAACTTTCTTTGGTTTTAATATGGCAAGAACTTTATTCCAATTTTGTGATGCTTAATAGGTTTCTTAGATTTGCCTTATGCTTAATTTTCTCTTCTCTCTCAAATTATTACTCTTTAGTAATAATTGAATAATAATATGGTAGCCTCATAAATGAACTAACTTCTTGTACTTTGAAAGTTTGAACAAAAACAATGTTGACTTCAGCTCTACCAGAAACAGCATCTTACTAATAAAAAGAACATTTATTTCAGTGATTTTTAAAAGTCTTTCAGTGAGCAGTGGTGTTATATGTAAGTGATGAATCACTAAATTCTCCTCCTGAAACTACTACACTACACTGTTAACTGTAAATTCCAGTTAACTAACTGGAATTTAAATAAAAACTTGAAAGATTATAAAAAAAGAATCCATCCTATAGATATGTTTAAATATGTATATAATATTTATACTAATATTTATTGTAGTATTGTATTTAAATGCTAAAAAAGGCTGAAAACTATCTAGATTTTCACTAACAGACTGTTGAATAAGTAGATTTATATCCACACAATGAAAAAAAATAAAGTCTTTGTATCCATATATCCTGTTCTTCAAATAGTCTCTTACTTTGGGTGGAAGGCAGAATAAGGGAGCTTAATCCTGCTGACTTTTCATTCATTTAGAAAACTCCCTATCAAGGACCTCTTATGTACCAGGCACTGGTCTAATAAGCATTTGCATTATATCAAAGGTCCCTGCCTTTGGGGAACTTATGTTTTAGACTTAAGCACTTGAATCTGTGCCTAGTAATCTGATCAATTCTAAGCACTTTGTTTTACAGGTAGAGAAACTGAAGCTTTGAAGAATAGTTTGAATTTTTAAATGGCTTTCTTGTTTGAGGTTTTTTGGGTTTTTTTTTTGTTTGTTTGTATGGTAAACTGAAAAATCTTTTGTGAAATAACGCCCTATTGTTTATTTTTTGTATGTAGGGTTTCATTTGCTGAAAATGATGTCTCTGTGTAAACTGTTTTTTCAATATCTTGATTTTTTTCTCCCCATTTTTGGAGGGAGAAAGTGAAGAGCCAGAATTTTAAATATTGTGTTTATTCACCTTTAAATTAAAGTGTTTCTGTGAGGGTACTAATTGCATGTGGAAATGAAGTTGGTATTCTTGGTAAGCTCTGGACTATTTTGTAAGCCAATTACTTAATAGACTTAGCTTTTATAATAAAGCTTTTTTAGTGCTTTTCCTTTCTTTCTAGGCAAATGCGAAAGAGTGTAGAGGGTTTTTATTTTTTTAATGGCATTTAAGTACAAAATATAAATATAATCATTGCGGTGAATTATAAAAGGACATTGATAGAAACACTCAGGAATAAGATTTTTGTTAGCAAAGACAGATTCAGTTCAGAGGCCCACAGATATTGAGTCTCTTGTGTTTCATCTACCAAAAAATAATTAAGACACTATGGCCGTCAGCAAGAATCTTCCAGTTTTAGTGAGGTAATCAGATTTGAAGGAGAGTTATTTTGCTTGAGGAATTCAGGGCAAAGTAGAAAGAGGAGGTCACATTTGATGAGCCTTAAAGGATTATTAAAGAGTCATCATGTGAACAGAGGCAAAAGATAGTCAAGAAAAAGGCGTGAATAAAAAAGGCAGGTAGGCATGCTTCAGATACATTTGTTGGGAATGAGAGTGGTAAAGTAGGTTGGACTAGGTTTTGAAAGACATTATAGGGAAATTGGGTTTTATCCTGTGGGTGGTGGGAGCCATTGGTTTTTTGTCTTCCAAAAGAGACTGTCTGAAGTGAAGATGGAGTAAAAGATTTAGTAGGCATGCCATCTTAAGTGCTTCATTGCTTCAGTGCTTCATATCTTTTGTTCTCCTGTCACCTTGTCCTTTTTTTCTAAGTTGTTCTTTAAGTTGTTGAAGGAAACAGAACCTATTACGATGAATATTGGAGTTGCTTAGGGTGATGACAAGGGGAAAGGTGTCTGAGCTAGGAATACAAACCTTAATGAATATGATTTGGAAGAGTGACTTGAATATAAATAAAGTAATCCCCAAAGAGGAAGAGATTTGGGGGGGTAGTATAGGGAATAAAGATTAATTAGAGATTCAGGAAGATGGCAACCACAGGATAGGAGGGGCGTAAGAAATCGAATAGCTTCTACTTTGAAAGAATTGGAAGAGAAACGATGTTGGGGAGAGCCAAGCTTAAGGTGTTACTTAATTTGGTAAATTCACCCATGTGTTAAATATCAGCTATTCCCGCTTAAATTGTGTAGACTCTAAGCACTGTGAGGACAGATACCCCTTTCTGTCTTGTTTTCTGTTGTATTTTCTAGTGATGTTCTCTCAATGTTTACAGAAAAAGTGAGTGACCAACCTAGGACCTGTCTTACCTTGTTTTTGCTTCCTGCTCCTTCATATAGTTGGTGCTCAATAATTGTCTGTTGAAATGAATCCCTGAGAATACTAGCAGTCAAATGGAAAACAATGCTTTATATTCAACAGCTGCCAGTTCTGTTTTGTCTTCCACATGTGCTTCTACCTACCCAAGTTAATTGCTGACTCCAAACCCTGTTTAAGCAGAGTATATTTCACCATTTAAAAGCACAGTGAAAATTATGGGCTCTGTATCTCTCATTTTTTGAGATGAGTCTGTCTGTCTTCTGGGAGCCAGATAGTGTGATCCTGTGGAAATACAGGGTTTTTCTTTCCCCATGTTACTCAAGAGAACAAAAAGACTAATTACCATATCATTATGCTTTGTGTATGTTTTACTACTTATTCATTCAGTGGCCTTGTCCAAAGTTTAATTATGATACTAATGCTATAATGGTTTTTTATTTATTTATTTTTTTATTGTTTAAAGATTTTATTTATTTATTTGACAGAGACACAGCGAGAGAGGGAACACCAGCAGGGGGAGTGGGAGAGGGAGAAGCAGGCTTTCCTGCAGAGCAGGGAGCCCGATGCGGGGTTTGACCCCAAGAAGCTGGGATCATGACCTGAACCGAAGGCAGACACTTAATGATTTGAGCCAACCCAGGCACCCCTATAATGGCTTTTAATACATTTCTTTTGTCTTTAACCATTGTGACTGTAATACTTTACAAGTGATAGATAATTCATGTCCTTCTGTGGTATGCTACTTTCTTTTGGTTTTCCTTTCCAACCATTAGGTAAAAAGCTACTGGTTTTCTTGGCACTATTTTCTTTGTACTCATAGAGAAATCCTGATTTTTCTAACTTTTTTTTTAAGTTAATAAATGAACTAAAGACATATTTTTTTAAAATGATGCCAAATTAAGATGATTTCTTATTTGCTTTAACATGTAGCAAATATGTTTTATGTATGAAGTTATGAAAATACGTTGTCCTCATTCCCACTGTGTGCCACTGGTTTGAGCCTCATGATTCTCTAGTGCTCTTCATTGTACTCTACTTTGTATTAAGGTCATAGGAATGCTAGTATTAGTCTCCTCTTTTCTCCCTTCCCCCATAGAGATTTTAAAGTGGGTGAATGCATTTTTTATGCCCCATAGTCGCTAGCACCCTGCTTTGCTTGTTGGAAGTAATGATTATATATCTGAATTGACAGTTTGAAAAAAGATTTTTATGTATTCTTTTGAATTAAGAGCTTCATTTTGGACACTTAAAAAGTGGAAATACTGCCACTAGGAATGAATTTTATGTTGAAATTACAGGTAGTGTGCTCTTTGTAAAATGCTTAAACTTATATTACTAAGTATATATATGTTAGTAAAATTACTTACAGAAGAATCTTCTGACAGCAATCAAGAAACACGTTTTCCCCATAGTAGCTATCTTACTCTTTTGTCCATGATGCTGGTATGATTCCTCTGGTCAAGACTACCACCTTTTTTTTCTAAAAGTTAGTGAAAATAGTGAGAAACAATACTGTCAGTCTAGAAAGTATCAGGAGGGCAATGAATTTTATATCATTCAGGAATCTCTTGTCATTAGTGAATTCTTGGAAAGTTTAAGATACCTACAACAGTTAAGATTAATGCTCCTAAACTTAGTAGAAGTTTGCTTGGAAATACAAAAATCTTAAGGGTGTTATGTATTATGAGAGAGAGAACGACATCTATTCAAACTTACATTGACTATATAGATAATAGGATATTAGCTGCTTTACAAACTCTACTTAAGTGAAAGGATTCCTTCCAGTTAACAGAGAATTTTGTTTTTAAGAAGAAAGGAAAGCAAGAGTCAAGTGGAAATTGAGAGTTTAGGAAGTACTATATAACGTATGTAACCATATGTATGTATATATGTTTTGTGTCACATGTTTCTCGAAATCTAAGGCACTTGGGAATGCAGATGCTGATTCAGTAGAACTGACCTAGGACCCGAGATTGTGAGTTTCTGACAAGCTCCAAGGTGGTGGTGGTGGTGATGATGATGATGGCAATCTTGAACCTTACTCTGTAAGGACCACACTTACAGAGTAGCAAGATCAAGTATTTATGTGATAATATTGTGAATATGTAATACCAGTAATATTATGGTTGTAGCAAATGCTTCTATGGCATTTACTGTGTGCTGGGCCCTGTTGTAAGCATTATTTGTATATTAACTCATTTTATCCACATAACAGCTCCTTGAAGTAGGTGGTGTTATTCCTCTTTTGTAAAAACTTGATACACAAAGAAGTTACTGGTGATGCTATGTATCTACTAAGTGTTGGATCTGTGATTTCCATCAGGCAAGCAAGCTTTTCAGCATCTGTGCTCCTGTGCTGCCTCTATTCACTATATAAGACTGTTACATAAAAATAGCAAAATATTATACTATTTCTTTTTAATCTTTAAATCAGTAGTTCTCAGAAAAGGAAGAGCCATGGAACATTTTAAAAACTGTGTGTGTCAGATTAGGAGAGGTGTCTTCTACACTCCATGGAGATTGACTTCTATAGGTAGCCACTTTTATTGACACGTTATGTCATCACTCAAATGTGATGAAAGTTTTTTGAGCTCTTCAGGAATAACTCTTTAATAACATTCCTTAGAAAAATAGGGTTTACATAATTAGTAAAATTTGTAAAGTGACAGGCGCCCAGATCACATATGTGGGACCCTGAAAAAATTCAGATATAAATGGGAACTTAAATGTTATTTTTGATGATGTAAATGTTGCATATTTATCTAAGTAGTCAGATGAAATAAGCAGTATTTGTTTCAGAATTAGAGACAGAAGGGCACTTAGCAGATACCCGTGGCTCTCAGTTTTTTTCTAAACAATGGAAAATGCCACTTTTAAATCCTACAGAACCAATAAAAATCATATTTACTCAGGGAAAATGGAGCCTGCCCTGCAGTAGTACTAAGACATCTTATTGGAGCAGGATATGAATGCCACTATTCTAGTCATCCCCAGTGATAATATGGGTAAGAGGAGCTACAGACCAGGTAGGTTAACTAGCTTATTCAGAGTCCTAGTTAGTAACTGCCCTGGGAAGTTGTCTTCAAGTACTAACTTGATTGTTTTAACTTTGAGTGATTGTTAAAATAATTCAGATTTCTAGGAGATTGTACCTTTTAAAATTTTAGTTTCTCTGTGATATTTTGTAAATGTTTTTTGTGTAATTGGCATGTGCTCCATGTTACTCATGACCAACTTTGTGTTTTTAAAACACAATGTGTATTTCAATGCAAAATAATGCTAAATACAATTTTCTGTACTTCAGAGATTTGTCTGTATTTGAATTAAAAATTGTCCTGAGTTTTGAGACGTTTTAAGAAGGAAGTCGTTAATTTTCAGTAGTCCATATCACATTAATTATATGGCTCATTTCTAGTTTCAGTGGATTTGAGAGTTAAAATCTTTATAATTAGTTTTAGCCAATGAATTTCTTTGTGTTATTTAAACATTTAATTAGGATTGGCTGGCTGGGATTTTGCCCAGGCATTGAAACTTAGAGGGTGAAAAATGTTGTAATTAATGATTCAATTGTGTGTGTTGGGAGCAGGGGTTGGGGGAGAGACTGTGCAGATTATTAATGTCTTTTTACTCTCCAACCAGCCAAGAGCTCCTGGCCCAAGGTTGGCTTCCTTGTCAATCCATGAAGATATTTGGATAAGAAAACTCAAGGGCAAAGACTGGGAACTTGTGGGTCTTGGCATGCTCATGCCTACTGGCCTCTCTTGTCATCCTCCTTTCCATCCTCTTCTTCCTTTTGCCAGTAATTTGATTGATTTGAAGATGTGTTTCTTGCAACTTGGACATTATCAGTGAACAGATTTTATCACAATGTTGAAAAATAAACGTTTTCTTTTGACTTAGTAATTCCACTTTAATCTTTGCTGGGGATGTAATTAAAAGGACAGGAAAGCTATGTTCACAGAAATGAAGAATGTAGTAGTAGGCCAGTTTGAATTTTTCCAGAGTCATTCATAAGTTGACACGCCTGAAGTAATTAATAATTCTTTGTTTGGCATTCAGGTTGCTTTGTTTTTAAGATTTTATTTGTTTATTAGCACGTGGGGGAGAGAGCACAAGCTGGGAGGGAGGGGCAAAGGGAGCTAAAGAAGCAGACTCCACACTAAGCAGGGAGCAGGTCTGTCCCTGGACTTGATCCCAGGACTCCTGGATCATGACCTGAGCCAAAGGCAGTTGCTTAACCAGCTGAGCCACCAGAGCACCCCTCAAGTTGCTTTTAAGAATGAACATTTTAACATCCTAGGTTGTTTATGATATATAATAATAAAACAGCCCAACTTGAGAATCATAATTGTTGCATATTTTAAAAAGTCGGTATCAATAAAATTAGCCTTTATTTTCATATACAGTTCTGTGAATTTTAGCTCATGTGTATAGAATCACATAAATGCTGTTATAATTAGTACAGAACATTTCTTCACCCCAGAACACTCCCTGTTTTCCCTTTGTAGTCACATCCTTCTTCCCTGAAATTTGGCAACCACTAATCTATTCTGTCACTATAGTTTTGTTTTCTCAAGAATGTCATGTAAATGGAATAATGCAGTCTGTAACTTTTTGAGACAAATGTCTTTCATTCAGCATAATTATTTTGAGATTGCACCAAGGTGTTGAATGTATCCGTAGTTTGTTCCTTTTTATTACTGAATGATACATTCTGTTGTATGAACGTACCACGGTTTACATATCCATTTACCTATTTACTTGTTGAACGAGTTTTGGATTGTATGTATTTTTTTGTGTGTGTGATTATGAAGAGAGCTACTGTGAACAATCATGTATAGGTTTTGTGTGGAGATAAGTTTTCATTTCTCTGGGATAAATACCTATGAATGGGATTGCCAGGTCATATGCCGAACTGTTTTCCTCTAGGGCTGTACCTAGTGCATTCTCACTAGCAACGTATAAGAAGAGTTCTAGTTGCTTGGCATCTTTGCCAGCACTTGATATTGTCAGTATATTTTATTTTAGCTTTTATAATGGATGTATAGTAGTACCGCATTTTTTGAATTTTCATTTCCTTAATGGCCAGTGGTGTTGGACATCTTTTCATGTGTAAAATTGTCTTTATATAACCTCTTTGGTGAAATGTCTGTTCAAGTCTTTTACCCATTTCTTAGTTGTTTGCTTTCTTTACTGAGTTGTAAGAGTTTTTATATCTATAGAGAGAAAGATTCTGGATACAGATCATTTGATATTTTCTCCCAGTCTGTAGCTTGTTTATTGTTTTAACAGTGTCTGCAAAACAGAAGTTTTTTATTTTGATGAGGTTTTTTTTTATCATTTTTTCCTTTTATAGATTGTGCATTTGCTGTTATGTTGGTAGTTGCTTAAAATCTCAGATGACTTTTTCTTCCTGTATTTTATTCTGAAAGAATCTTTTTTCTTTGAATTGCTTTCATGCTTTGAAATGATATAACTAGATATTTTTCTCCTAAAGCAGAGGGTAATGTTGACTGTTAATTGTTATTTAAAAAAATCAGGATTCAGAATTGTATCAGTATTATTACAACTATACAAAACATACTTGTTGGGCACCTGGGTGGCTCAGTGGGTTAAAGCCTCTGCCTTCGGCTCAGGTCATGATCTCAGGGTCCTGGGATCGAGGCTCGCATCCAGCTCTCTGTTCAACGGGGAGCCTGCTTCCTCCTCTCTGCCTGCCTCTCTGCCTACTTGTGATCTGATCTCTCTCTGTGTCAAATAAATAAATAAAATCTTAAAAAAAAAAAAACCCAAAAAACATACTTGTGTTGAAGAAATTCTGCAAAGGGAAGGAACAGAAATGGCTAGTATGTGGCTCTAAACCAGTGGTTTCTTAATCCTGGCTGTTGTAGGAGAATTACCTGGGTAGCTTTAAAAAGGAGAGTTTTTTTTTTTTTTTCTTGGTCTTGGATTTCCAGACCTCTTTTGGTTTCCAGAATTTGATTTCCAGAATCTTTTTTGTTTTTTTAAATGGACTTTATTTTTTCAGTCAGTTTTAGATTGATAGCAGAATTGAGAAGGTACAGTCATTTCCCATATTCCCACTGCCTCCCCCACTATCAATAGCATCCCATACCAGAGTGGTACATTTGTTACAGTGACTTGTCATTAACACTCAAAGTCCATAGTTTATGTTAGGGGTCACTCTTGGTGTATATTCTGTGGATTTTAATGAATGTATAATGAAATGTGTCCACCATTATAGTACCATACGGAATAGTTGCATTCTCCTAAAAATCCTCTGTGCTCTCCACTCTAACTCCTAGCACCTCATCATCTTCTTTTGATCTTTTGCCTTTTCCAGAATGTCATGTAGTTGGAATGATATGGTAGGTAGTAGCCTTTTCAGCTTGCGTTCTTTCACTTGATAATGTGCCCTTAAGGTGCCTCCATTCATGGCTAAATGGATTTTTTTTTTTAAGATTTTACTTATTTGTTTGTCAGAGAGAGAGAGAGCACAAGCAGGCAGAGTGGCAGGCAGAGGCAGAGAGAGAAGCAGGCTACCCGTTGAGCAAGGAGCCCAATGCGGGACTTGATCCCAGGATGCTGGGATCATGACCAGAGCCGAAGGCAGCCGCTTAACCAACTGAGCCACCCAGGCATCCCAGATCATTTCTTTTTAGTGCTGAATAATATTCTATTTTCTGGTTGTACCACAGTGTATAGTTTCAGCTACTGAAGGAAATTTTGGTTGCTTTCATGTTTTGGCAATTATGAATAAAGCTGCTATAAACATGTGAGTGTGGGGGTTTGTTTGGACATAAGTTTTCAGCTCCTTTGTTATTTATAGCAAGGAGCCTGACTGATAGATGATATGATAGGAGTACATGTAGTTTTGTAAGAAATTACCAAACTGTCCTCCAGAGTGGCTGTGTATCATTTTGCATTCCCACCAGCAGTGAGCATAAGTGCTTGTTCACTACATCCTCAGCAGCATTTGGTGTAGTCAGTGTTTTGGATTTTGGCCATTCTAATAAATGTGTAAGGGTGTCCCATTGTTGTTTTAATTTGCAATTTTTTTAAAGGTTTTATTTTTAAGTAATCTCAGCACCCAATGTAGGGCTGGAACATACAACCCCAAGATCAAGAGTCGCACACTATACAGACTGAGCCAGGCGCCCCTCAATTTGGAATTTCTTAATCAAATGTTGGACATCTTTCAGTATGCTTATTTGCCATCTGGTTATCTTTTTTTGGTGAGGTGTCCAGGTCTTCTGCCAATATTTTTGATAGGGTTTTCTTGGTGACTTTTATTAATTCCTTGTATGTATTGGGTAACAGTCCTTTACCAGATACACCTGCAAATATTTTCTCCCAGTCTGTGTCTTATCATCTCATTCTCTTGAACAAAATCTACTGCCCTTCAAGTGATTCTAATTCTCTGCCAGGTTCGTGATCTACTGCTCTTGACTAGATACTCAGACAAGATACTTGTCTGTCTCTTGCTTTTTACAAAACTAAGTGCCATGAACAAGCCATATAGTTTTCAACTACTCATTTTAGCCTTGTTGTCCCAGCTGGTCCCATCCTACTCTCTGTTTCCATGGTTTTGTTCCTTGTTTTTCTTTGTTTCACCCTTCAAATTCTAGCTCTTCACCTGGATAATCTTCATGTAGCTTTTCTTATATAATAATGCTGGATATACTTGATCTGCAGGCCCCCTTTGGTACTGGTACCGCCTTTGCAGCAGAGTTCCTTCCTGTTTGCCTTTGCTGATGCAAAAACGAATTGTGGTTATTAGGGTCTGAGATTAACAATGTTATTCACAGAAAAACTGACCCCAGTTCCTATCTTTTGTAAATTTTCTATATTCTGTTAACAATTTGTAAAACAAGGGTTAAATCTTTTTATCCCCCACTTAATGTGTCTTTTGGTTTATATGCAAACTTACCTTTTAAAAAGCCCCTTTTAATTTTCAAAAAGGTTGAATTTTCATCTCATTCCTGCCTTTTACTATGTATATTTGAACAAATATTTGTTCACTTTTCATGTATCAGAGTAGAAGGACAGTTTTCTGAGGCAGTATTAGCAGAAGAATTATTTGTTCATAGAGTGATCTGAATACTTAGGAGAATGCAGCAAGTGTATCTAAAGCATTTATTTTATGTCTTATAGTTCTGTGTCTGTGCATGAACATAATCATTCAAAAATAAATACAACGGTATGTCTGACAAGCAGGAGATCTTCTGGGGCACCTCTTAGAACTCTCATCTCCTGTGATAGAGATTAATTGTTGTGAATGTGTTTAATACCACTGAATTTTATACCTAAAAATTACTAAGATGGTAAAGTTAACATTATGTAAAAATGATGTGTCATTTCTGCTTAGGTCATCGGCCAAAGCAGATCCATGACCACATCTAATTTCAACAGTAAAAAACAAACTAAATATAACAAAATTAATAGCAGCTATTTTCTGCTAAGTAAAATTCATTGTTATTGACTTGTCAGGATAAGTTTTTGAAGCATGATGCAAATAAAGCAGTTTTACCATTTATGACACATGGTGCTAATTGACCACATTTTTATTTTGTTGAAAGGCAGGTGTAAGTATAAATACTACATAAGTACTTGTGTTATATTTTATTTTATTTTTTTTTTTTTTAATTTTATTTATTCATTTGACACAGAGAGAGAGATTACAAGTAGGCAGAGAGGCAGGCAGAGAGAGAGGAGAGAGGAGGAAGCAGGCTCCCTGCTGAGCAGAGAGCCCGATGCGGGCCTCGATCCCGGGACCCTGGGATCATGACCTGAGCCGAAGGCAGCGGCTTTAACCCACTGAGCCACCCAGGCGCCCTTGTGTTATATTTTAAAAGTGTAAAAAAATCAGTAATTTTAGGGCACATATCTTCTTTTATAACTTTTAAAAATTTGAGTGGTCAGTTTTTCATTCATCTAACAGATATACCAAGCACATTTTTGCATTCCAAAATTAGGGTGACTTTTTTTTTTTTTTAAGATTTATTTATTTATTTATTTGACAGAGAGAGAGAGAGAGAGAGAGATCACAAATAGGCAAAGAGGCAGGCAGAGAGAGAGGAGGAAGCAGGCTCCCTGCTGAGCAGAGAGCCTTGATCCCAGGACCCTGAGATCATGACCTGAGCCGAAGGCAGAGGCTTTAACCCACTGAGCCACCCAGGCGCACAGGGTGACTTTGTTAACATGTAACTTATGTTAACATATAACAGGAGGGATATACAGAAGTTTACTTAAGTCATTAAGAATAACTGCTAGATGTATAGTACAGTTTCCTTGGTATTGTCATTATTAATTATTAAGTATTTACTTAATATAATTAATTTAAATAATTGTCATTATTTAATTGCTACTCAGAATTTAGTGGTTCACTGAAAGAATATGAAGATTGGTGAGGAATTCTATAAATAGGCATATTTTCAGTTTCTAGGTTTTTTTAGTGTTAGCTGTCATGGGAATTTGCATCTGACAAGTGCCAGACTTAACAAGTTGGAATAAATGATTTAGTATCCACTTTACAAAAAATTATTTGTTTAACACAGTACTATCTATGAACCTACGTGTTTATCACTTTTGATATAGTCAGCATACTTACGGGTGATATATTTTGAAGTCAAGGAGCTTATTTTATGAATGAAAGATTACATATGATAAAATGCTAAATTATGTGGTGTAGGCTAGTGGTTTTCATACTACATGTTTAGTAGACCAGACGTTTCATCACTAAAATCTGTTAATGGCTGTTTTTCCTCTGATACATAAGAAAAATTAGATATAGTTTTCTCAATTTGAATATATTCTCTCATTTGTTGGAAATAGTGTGTTTTGTGTATTTTTTTTTCCTGTCTGGCACTTGCAACTACTTGTTTATACTTGTTTATATACTAGTGCTAATATGCAATGATATTTTATTTACTCTTTATAATACAAGTTTATAGATATCTATATATCTCAAGACACATATTAAATAATTTGTTTCTCACAAAACACCATGACTTCAGATTCTCCCCAACCTAAAAATGTTTAATTGCTACTATGGGTATTTGGAGCTAGAACATGTCCGGTTAGGGCTAGGCCTTGGAGGATTTGGGTGGGTTGGAATTATTAGAGAGGTTGGCAGTATAGTCCCAAAGTTATAGGAATTTAGAGGACAAACTGCTTCTTTATGATAAAGCTAGAACCAGAGTCTAAATTCTGTTTTCTAGTCAGTAGTCATACCATTGGACAGATAGCATAGCAGGAAGCATTAGTAGACAGGAACCTTACTGGAGAAGGTGGCAATATGGTCGTAGACTATGGAAAGGAATTCTTGAAGTCTGAGTAGTCTTAGCAGGATTGGATTAGGAAGGTATTTCAGACTCAAGGGAACCTGATGCGCAAAGATAGATCTCCTGAAAAAGCTTACCATGTTGGTGGTGGATCATGGTATTGGAGGGGTAGGATGAATGAAGTAAAGGGTCTTCTAGATGCCAGGCGCTGTTCTAGGGGTGGGGCGCACACGTGGAAAAAAGACAAAATCCCTGTTGCTGTGGATCTTGCATTTTAGTGAGAGGAACAGTAAGTGGATAAATAGGTAAAACAGTAGGCAATGACAACTACTGTGAGGAAAAATTAGTGCTAAGAGTGGAGATAGAAGTTGTTTGAAATAGGGTGGTCAGGAAAGACCTCTCTGGAAATGAAACTTGGGTAGAAAAAAGTTAGGGCGTCAGCTGTCTGAAACATGCAGAACAAAGGGTAGAACACGGTTGCTGGATGCAGTTCCTCCGTAGCTGGAGGATACTGAGTTAATTGTTTATGCTCAGTAAGTGTTAATTGAGTGCCAGACACTGTTCTAAGTGTGTCACTAGTGTTCATTTAACCCTTATAGCAGTTCCATGAAATGGATACTGTTTCACGTGTAAGGAAACAGGCACAGAGATGAAATAATTTACCCAAGGTAAAGCTAGTCAGGGAGCTGGAGTTGAGCCTAGTAGTTTGATTCCAAAATCAACATTTTTAACCATTCTACAAAGATGGAGAAGGGGAGGTGTAGCAGGAGATCTAGTTGGAGCAGTAGCCTGGGGCCAGTTCTCTGGGGCCCTGTAGTTCCTTAAAGTATTTAGGATTTTTATTTTGACTGTGATGTTAGGTTGTTGAAGGGTTGAGAACTGCCCAGGAGGTTGCTATTTATGGTTCTGGAGATCAGGAGGAGATGGGTTTGGACTCTACAGCACATTTGTTAGTTATCTGTATTTAGGTTATATTATAGCTTAAAATATTCCTGCTGGCCTATAACCTCTATCTTTGATGTAAAATTGAATATTCCACATCACTTTATTGAACAGATAATGTGCATGTATACGTATGAGAGTGTGTGTGTGCGCGCGCGCATGCGTGTAAACAAACTTTAATGAACTCTTCTGTTAATAGGTGCGAGAAGATGTACTAAATTCATTGAATAACAACTTTCTTCAAACGCTAAATCAAGCTTGGAATGATCATCAAACAGCTATGGTGATGATTAGAGACATACTAATGTATATGGTAAGTAGAACTTTTCTGTTTTTCCTTTAAGAAGTTAGGCATTTGAAAACACAATGTCTTCTTTCCATCCCTTTAGTTGAATGATACACGGCAGTGTGGAAGGTGTTATTTTTTTTTTTTTAAATAGTATTTCCTTTGCAGGGACCAGCCTTAACTTATATGAAGTAGAACCTTAAATGTTCATATATTTAATGATTAGAATGGAAGACTGAAAGAGAAACGTCTAATTTTTTTTCCTCAGTGTACAACACTTGTACTTCAAATTGGAAAATGTTGAAAAACTTGACTAACATCTCTTTTTGAGTAACAGTGGTTGAATGACAGCATGAGAGATGAAAGCTTAGTATTCTCTTGCATGTTTTTAGAAACCTAACGTCCTTATATCTTCAGTGATGGGGGTATCATTTTATACATATATGCTTGTAATAATCATACTCTAATAGCTGCTGTCTTAATAGTAAGTCTTTGCAGTATATGTTATTCAGATGCATATTCCATTTCTTACCTATTTTTTGTTTTTGTCAGTCAAAAAGAATATCCTATTCGGCAAGGCAATTTAGAAAACATTGACATGAGCTAAGCTGTTTAATAACTTTCAAGGAGATTAAACTATTGAGTTTTTTCTACCTTTGTGTGATTATAGAATGGAGCTAGATTGATCAAGCTTAATTACTGTATCAGTACAAAATTAACAGGTCTAATAACTTTCCTTGTTACTTCAGTGTTTGTATTTGGGAATTAGACATACGATTTTCTTCTAAGGTTTTACTCTCTGCTTTTCAGATTTTTATTTTCAGTTTCTTTAGTTTGATTCTAGCTATAACGGTGAGAGCATGTCCTAGTTTCTTTCACTTGATAGAATAAAGCGGTAGTTGGAAAGAATTTCAGTGAGAGCAAACAGCTCTGGAGTTTTTTGTTCTGCTCAGAGAATGCAGTCAGGCCTATTACCCCTGGTTTTATAGGGCTTAGTGGCAAGGGGGTCAGGGAGAGGCTACTTCATTTTTCAGGGGTTGGTGAAAAGTATAACAGTGTTTAGCCTTTCTGAGACTCATTTTCCTCTTCAGGATATAGATTCATTCTTTGCTGACATTTTGAGGTAAATGAGATAGCCTGTGAAAACAATAAGTGCCTTGGATGTAAATGTGAAATAAGTTAGCTTATAAAGTTCTCATTAAGTTCTAGATTTGATGAGTCTTTAAATTTTAACACTAACAAACACTAGGATAGAAAACCACTTGTAATTTTATGGTCCATCACTCTATTGATAAGAGAAGTATTTCAAAATTATACACACACTCACTCTTACATAATTTTGTTTTAAAAAATTTGTTTTATTTCAATTCCCTTTTGGGGGGGGGTGAAGAGGGTTCCCAAATGAAATGTCAAACCTTGAATCCTGACTGTTAATGTGACCAGAGTCAAGAAACTAATTAGTTTATTCCTCAGCTTCTTCATTTATAAAATGAAAATAATATTGTGCTCATTGGGTAGGGTAGCCACGAGGCTTGAAGGTGCCTTTCATGTACAGCACTTAATAGCACCTGGACCATAGTAATGTGCTCAGTAAAAATTCACTAGGATTAAGATTTCTTGTCCCTTCATCCTTTCATCAAACCCATCTGATAGTACCACAGTCCTGGATAAACCCAGCAATTTACCTTTCCCGGGCTTCTTCTGGAGGAAACTCCACACAGGGTAGATCAGTGCCATTATTTGTCCTTTGTCACAACGTCCAGTTGACCCTTCACACTGTCTGGTGGTCTCATTTTCCCTCTACTAGTTTCTCTTCAAACCTCGAGCTCTCCTGCTGGCCTCCTCACTCTTTAATAATATTGCCGTCCACTTCTCAGAGAAAAGGTCAAGGATCAGGTGGAACCTGTGTTCGTTTCTTACCACTATATCTATTGTTTTATCTGTATTTCCTCCCTTTTGTGTTTTTCCTTTTCCCTCCTATTTTAATGGAGGCATTGTCTCCCCTCATGTTAAAGGCCAGTATTCCTCTTATGCTAAGCAGGATCACATCCCTTTCTATGTTGTCAAAAACCTGAAGTATTCTCAGGTTCTACCTTTTTATTGGGTCTTACTTATGGCATGAGACATGGTCAGGCCACTCACATCAGAATTCTACTAAATTTTCTGTTGGACCTCTGTGCTGCCTCCCAGAGTCGTTGGCATTCACAAGCAAATGTCTCATAAGAAATGTTGACCCTTGGTTATCTCCCTTTTCTCATCTTTGATTCACTTTGAATGTGTTCCAGTTAAGCTTCTTCCTCAATTAATGCTCTTCAGTCTTGCTCTTATGAGGATCACCATGTCTGCACATCTCTGAAGGCAGAGATCACTGCGAATCCTCATGCTCCTCGATTTTTTTTCCGCAGCATTGGGTACAGTTGACTACTCTTTTCTTCTCACATGCTGGGTCCTCAGTTTCAGTGACATAGCACTCCCTTGGTACACCTCCTACCTTCCTGACTGTTCCTTTGCAGCTATTCCTCCTTATCTGCCCTTTAAATAGAGGCATTCTTAGGGCTTGGTAACCTGGACTGCCTCCTCCTGGTTCACCTTTCTTCCCACTGTAGCTTCAGTAAGTGCCTCTGTGCAGATGATTCCCAAAGTGCATCTCTAGCCTCAGTTTCTGGGAGTGAGATTTGTTATATTTGTCAAATTGATGGCTACCTTTGTTGTCTGAGAGGTACTTCAAACTTGGCATATCCAAATGAATGCAAAATTGACGTCATTCCATTTGTTCATGCCAGAAACCTGTGAATTACCTGTCAGTGTCTTCTCCTCTTCACCCTACGTCATATATTTCTAGAATCTGCAGTTTTTCGATTTTCATAACTACCCAACAGGAAAGCACCTTCATTTCTCTCTTAAGAGTATTCAGTGAGTAGTCTTACAACATTCACTGCTCCTAGAGTGCTTATTTGAAAGCACATGATCAAGTTACTGCCCTGCTGAAATTCTTATCGCTCATCTTGAAATCTTTATACATGTCTTCTGTGTGAAAATGTTTCTAGAATGTCTCCTCTCCGTATGTGATTTGCTCCTACTTATCCTTTAAAGTCTTAGCTGAAATTTATGGTAAGCTTTCCCTGACCTACACTGTGTACTGCCTACTGGCCGCTGTTGCTCTCCTTGTACCCATTGCTCTTCCTTTGTAGCATTTATCACAATGATTACTAACAACTGTTTAGGGTCTTATTTCCCCATTAGACTGAACTTTATGAGGAGGGGCCAGTGTCTTGTCACCACTGTGTCCCTAGCACCTATCACAGCTCCTTTATGCAGAAAATAGGATCCATCTGCATGGGGGAGGGGTGTCCACCCTCAGCAGGGAGTCTGCTTGTCCCTCTGTGCCTCCCCCTGCTGGTGCTCTCTCTCTTTCTTGAATAATAAAATCTTTTAAAAATACATGCTGTTGAGGATTTGGAAAGAAATTAAAGTGTTATTGATAAGGTATCTTCACATTCCACAAGGTAGAATTCTGTCATTTTCATACTCTTCATTCTCTTTGTCTTTTTATGCTTAGTATTCTGGGCTTAGTTAAATAAGTGCTTTTTAAAATTAAGGTAAAATTTTATACATTGAAATGTGTACAACTGGAATTAGAAAATTACTTTGACAAACATATGCATTTATGTAACCAATACTTTGGTCAAGAAATATATATACTTTTAATTGCCAAAAATCTAAAGACTTTTTAGTCTACATAGATGTCTACATTTTCTTTTAAGAGTTTTACCATCATTCCAGACTTCTTAGGTGACATAGCCTGCTAGATAGGCTATATATTTGGCTATATATATAGGCATATATTTGAAGCATACTGGTTGTACTGTCATGGATCCTAGACAGATAACCCTCTGACGGTGAATACTGTCTATAACTGTTGGAGTTTTAGATCTCAGGCTCAGAGAGGGAGGAGAGAAGATGCTTCACTGTCTGCCCACCTACCTACCTACTCAACTAGCTGACTTTTACTCTTTACAAGGAGGTGTCTGTGTATAAAATGTCATGAATCAGACTCGATGTATAGGTACTATGGGACACACTGACTCTTGAAAATGAAAATGGAATCATTGGTTACGTGGAGGCAGCCACTGGTCACACTTTGTTCCACATAACTTTATTGTGTGGCGTGTGCAGCATTTCAAAAAGAAAAGTGTACATGTCTCCAGATGGGACATGTCACTTCTAGTTTCTGCCACTCTACCTCTTCCTAATATTTGAAACTTACATGTTGAACTTCTAAGATTGGTTTGGGGATACTTAGTAAAAGTTTCATTTTCAATTTTAATTGTTTAAAAGATTAATGATTAGGGAAAGATTTGAGCATTTTACAAGAAAATTTGTCCCGGTTCTATAATAGCTTTAATTACCAGTATATAACTCTTAAGTATATGTTACTATTCAGTTAATTTTTCTTTGTAAACTGTAAAAATGACGTGACACCTGGGGGCTCAGTCGGTTAAGCATCTGCCTCTGGCTCGGGTCATGATCCCAGGGTCCTGGGATCAAGTTCCATATCGGGCTCCCTGCTCAGTGGGGAGCCTGCTTCTCCTTCTACCCGCTCCCCCTGCTCTACTCTCCCTCCCTCCCTCTCTCCCTCTCTCTCTAACAAAAAAATAAAATCTTTTTAAAAAAATTTAAAGACTATAAATATGAATATAGTATGAAGGGAAATTAAGTTTATGGATGGTATTCTAATAGGCTACTTTTGAGCAATTAGAATTAATGGCAAAGGAAATAGAAAAACATTTTCCAGTATGATATACAGGGTTACTGGAAGGTTAGTAGAGAAATTTTCCGCATAAAACTATGGCAGCTTTATTTTCATGTTTTTACTTGAATTTGTCCGTATTTCCAGTCATTTTCACAAATAGCAAAGCTTTAGTGTTATTGCGGGTTTTCCTTAAAGGGAGGCTGTCAATTCATAGGCACAAGGTGAGAGTTAACCCAGGAAGGGAGGGTCACTGCTTCTTTGAACTATTTATTTGGAAAGTCATTAAGGATGAGTAAAGAGGTCAAGCAGAATGTAGCAATAACATTGTGAAGAGGAGAGAAGCTAAAGAACTTTTGATGCTCTTGGTCTCCTTTGTAAAGTAGAAGGTGGGACCATTGGTTTAGGGTGACTGAAGTATGTGAGGTGTTAAAGAATGGTAGGCTAAATTATCCCCCAGACATGCCCATGACTGGTGTTTGGAACCTAGGGATTGTTACCTTATAGGCCAAAAGGAACTTTGCAGGTGTGATTAGGTTAAGGATTTTGAGATGAGATTGTCCTATGTTATCCCAGTGGGCCCAGTGGAATCACAGGGTCATCTAATAGAAGGAGGGTCAGTAGGAGATGGAGGTGATATGATGACAGAAGCAGAGACTGCAGTGATACGCTTCGAAGATGAACGAGGGGCTACAGCTAAGGAATATAGCTAGCCACTAGAAGCTGAAAAAGGCAAGGAAGTGGGCTCCCCCCTCAGATCCTCTGAAAGGAATCAGCCCTTCCGACATCTTGACTTTAGTCCAGGGAAACTGATTTTAGTCTTCTGAACTCTAGAGCTGTGAAAAGGTAGTAAGCTACTAAATTTGTGGTCATGTATTCAGCAACAGTAGGACTCTAATGCAAGGGAAAAGTTTTGAGTATCCCTTGTGCTGGAGTCAGCTCTTTGTAAATAAATGGATCATCTATAGTTGTAAGGGGATAATTTAGGCGAGAGTTGGCACAGAGTTTACATAGTAGAGGTAATCAGCAGAGTTTTTACTTTTTCCAGGTGTACTTGGCACTGATAGACAAGAATATTCAGATAAAATTAGCCTTACTGGGTATGGGGGAGAATTTTAACATAGTATCATTATTGAAATGGTCGATTGTGGGTCTGTGCTCTTTAATAAGTAGGCCTCTGAGTCAAAAGATCCCAGAAAATAGAGACATTAGGTATTAGGGATCAGTAAACCTAGAGACCCAGTGAGAGTGAAGAGCAGGTTCCTTTCAGTGTAACAAAGTAGGAAAGGTAGGAGGAAAAAGAAGATCTAGGGCCAGAGATATTTGCTGTCTTCTAATGATGAAGTTCAAGGTTTGTCCATATCAATATGTGGGTGAAGGGAGTCTGATAAAGGTGGGGGTGAATATTTAAGCACCTGAAAACAGCATGTCAGCTTGGTCATTCTTGTCAGTGTTGGACTTACCAGTGATAATAGGTGGCAGGAAGCAGAGTTGAGAGAAATAAGCATTTGCTGAAGTTACCAAGGATTTGTGTGTTTTGGGAAGTCAGAAGAAGATAGGGTGAGAACACTGAGATGCTGAAATTCTTGTCCATGTTTTTTCTTGTAGGTTTGAGACTTAAAGTCCAAAAAATGTTTTTTCTTTACAGCATTCTAGATTGCACATTTAGAGAAGTTTGAAAATAACTTTATTCTGGAAGAACATAGATAGGTTGCTTAAGAGTCTTTTTGGCACCTTCTCTGCTCTTAAAATGTCATCTTAAATACAAAAATAATAGAAAATAGGATTCAGTGGCTTTGAGATTATTAAGCTTCACACCTGTTCAATATTTTTCCTGACTCTGGAAAAACATGCTTTCCCCATCTGTGCTATAGTTTTTGCATTTGTGACTGACAATATAAATACCTTGGCATCTTGTGGTTAGATCCCAAGCCAAGTACTAGACCTTTATGTTAAAAAAAAAAAACAAACAGGGCATCATCATAAATACTGAAAAGCTCAAGAGTGTTGTGCTTGATACTTGATAATTAGGATTTCATCCTTGCCTTCCATCTCAGTTACTCTTTCTAACAAATTGATAGACCCATAAACCTCTTGATTACCATGCCCTATGAACTGTTTTTGCGTGTACAGTGATGATGTAGCAGTCCATGAGGTTGACTTTAGGGAGGCAAGTATTTATTCAGCATGAAGTAGGCCCTGTGGTGTAGTCAGAAATAGAGCACATATTTCTTGTGGTAGTAAAGGAAATGAAACTTTTGTTCGTAAAGGAGCCTGTCCCATATTGTCTGTATGTGTACAAATTTCTTATGTGTACAGATTTCCTGTGTGTACCTGTTTCCTGTAGGAAATTGGGAATAGTGGAGAAAAAATATTTAATGATAAATTAAGAGACACTTGGCTTTAGTTCCTACATTGTCATTCGTTTGCTTAAGTTATTTAACTTCTCTAGGTAAAACTCTTTATTTCCTTATTTATAAGGAAAATAGATTTGTTGGATAAGAACTCTGATTTTTATCTCTTTGGGGTTTTAGACCCTTGGAAGAATGGTCAAAATTCATTGACCCTCTACCAAAAGTAGACATCTGTGTATCTACATACCACACAACATATACTTTTATATGCAATTTCAAGTGGTTTATGGGTTCCCTGAGGCCTGTCTATGGGATCTGGTTGAGGATGTGTTTGTTAGATCATTTAAAATTTTCAAGTTCTTTCAGCTCTGAAGTTTTACACCATTTTAAAACTGAAAGTGAACAGTTACTTGTGTTGTTTGTAATGAAGGATAAAACAAGAGGTGAGGGTGGATTAGTATTAAGCCGATGACAGTTTCTTTAAGAACTCTTAAAGTGGGTTGGTAGAGCGTCAGTTGGAGGAGTCTATCCAGTACGATTCCTTGTAATAGCAGATAACACTTTCAAAGCCCTTAGTGTGTGCCTGGCATTGTTTGAAGCATATTTAAGTGTATTTCAGTTAATCCTTAAAATACCTTTTTATTGTTGTTATTTTTAAGCAATAGTTTGGGAAAGCAATAATTTTTATTTTTTATTAATAGAATTTTTATTCTTAAATTTCTCTAAAAAAGTAAATACTTTTCTGAATACATAGCAATATAAACTGTTTATTACATGGCTGTATCTCTTTGCTAAATGTTTTAAATACCTGACCTCCTAGGTGAGTATTGTACTCTCCATTTCACAAGTGAATAAATCAAGATTAGAGAGATTCGCTAACCTGCCAAGATCACACAGTTACTGTATTACTGGAATAGTGAATCCAAGTCTTTTTTGAATTCAAAGCCCATGGTCTTCACCACTTTGCCTGAACCACTTCAGTGTAGAAGAATTATGTATATTGACTCTGCTTAACAGAATTTATGATAATTTTTTTTGAGAATTCTTTTTTTTTTTTGAAATAAATTAATTCATTTGACACAGAGAGAGAGATTACAAGTAGGTAGAGCGGCAGGCAGAGACAGAGGAGAGAGGAGGAAGCAGGCTCCGCCACTGAGCAGAGAGCCCAATGTGGGCCTCCATCCCAGGACCCTGGGATCATGACCTGAGCCGAAGGCAGCGGCTTTAACCCGCTGAGCCACCCGGGCGCCCTATGATAATTTTTTAAAAGATTTTATTTATTTGTTTTAGAGAGAGAGCATGCATGAGCCCACAGGGGAGGAGCAGAGGGAAAGGGAGATAATCTCTAGAAGACTCTGCGCTGGAGCTCGATCCCACAACTGTGAGATCATGACCTGAGCCGAAACCAAGAGTTGGACGCTTAACTGACTGAGCCACCCACGGTCCCCCAGAATTTATGATAATTTACCCAGAGTTGAGCTAACATTCATTTACCTTTGTGCTTATGAAGGTAAATTCATTCATTCAGCAAGTATACAATGAGTGTATTATGTATCAAGCATTGCTCTGAACAACTGTGATTTCTTTTTCCAAGTTCTGTCATTCGGCAGTTTTATGATATAGACATCTGTTTGGGCAGATAATCTTGGTTCCCCAAACGGAATTGAAAAACAGTGACTTTTTCCATGGTCCAAGTGTAAGCTATTGAAGCATATTAGATTAGTGTTCTGGTTTCTTTTCTTAGTATTTTGTTTGACTCTGATACTAAAATTCTCCTTGAAGAGTGACTTGGTAAGACTTAAGTTTCCTAATTGTCATTAGAAGTTACTTAACACCATCATTACTGGAATATTTAGAAAAATCACCAAAAATATTAGATGCCTTAGTGTTTATTCTATCAGCTGATAGTACTCTAGCTTTACAGTAATTTGAAAGCCCTCTCCCAATTTTTTTTGATATTTTTGTTGATATGTAACATAAATAAAAGTGAAAAAGTCTGTGCATTTTTTAAAATGTGGGTTTCGTAGGATTTTTATTTGTTTTTTAGTAATTTTTGGGAGATTTATATATATCCTAGGTAAAAGTTCTTTGTAGATATATGTTTTTATTGTTTGTCTGTTTTTGAGCTCAATGCGGGGCTTAAACTCGCGATCCAAGATAAAGACCTGAGCTGAGATCAAGAGTCGGACGCTTAACCGACTGAGCCATCCAGGTGCCCCTGTAGATATATTTTATATAGTTTAAGAGATACTGTCTTCCATTCTGGGCTTGCCTTTTTTCTCTGTATTAATGGTGTCTTTGAAGAGAATCTTTAAGTTTCAGTTATTTACAGTTTTTTTTCAATCTACAGTTGTTGAGTAAAGTATTGTATAAATATCTCTTTGGTTAAATTTGTTAACCATATTCAAATCTTCGATATCTTCCACATCTTCACTAAATAATTTTGTTTGCTTGTCCTTTTAGCTCCTGAGAAATGTTAAAATCTTTAGATTTTATTATGTATTTGTCTTTTTCTCCTTTTAACTGATATATTTTGAGGTTTTTGTTATAAAATGAATATAAATTTAGGGCTATTTGATTTTCCTGTTGAATTGACTCTCTTATTATGAAGTATCCTTCTTTATTTCCTATACTTTTTGCCTTAAAGTCTACTTCGTGTAGTATTACTATATGAATTTTCTTTTGGTTGGTGTTTGTATAGCAAATTTCACCCCATCCTTTCCACCTTCTTTTGTCCTTATCATTTATAAGCACCATACAGTAATAGGCCTTTTAACCCCATCTGATAATTTTTGTTTTTAGATTGAAGCATATGGCTTATTTATGTTTAACATAATTATGAATAACATTTGGGTTTAAGTTTGCCATTATATTGGATTTTTTTTTCTGTCTCACCTGTTATTTACTGATTTTTCCCAGGTTCCTTCCCTTTTGTGAATGGAATATGTTTTATTTTCCATTTATATTACTTTGTGTTACTTACATTTATATATTCTTTTATTATTTTCCTAGTTACCTTAGAGATTACAACATAGATCCTTGATTTAGAGTTTACCTTTATATATGTATATTTTAAACCACTTCCTGTTTAGGAGTCTTAGAATACTTTGACTTCCAGGAGTTTTTTTCCCCCCTTGACTTTTAGATATTTGGTCCAGGGTATTTGTTTTTGGTATTATGTTTTTTATATGAAAAATTGGGAAGACCCTGGATGGTATCTTCCTTCAAAGGAAATGTAATTTTCTTCTGGCAGGCAGGCATAATATGGGCAAATTGCCATGATCTAGTTAAGCTGGCTTTTAGGCTCTGTGAAGGTTGGTCTATTTTGAGTTTCCCTTTATTTCTGGAGCATATCTTTACATAGGGGGTTAGCTGTCTGGGATCTAGAAGTCTGAGGTGTTTATCAGTTTACTTTCCATGTTACTGTGCCTTGATTTTAAGCCTACCAGTGGTCTCTGTTCAGCTCTTTAGTCTCCCAGTGCTGCTTTGTCTTTGGTGTTTGGTGTCTTGCCCATGCTTAGGTAGTGTGTCAGTAAACATCTTATGAAAATTGCTTGCAAAAGTTCTGGTTCTTCTTTGCATTGCTGGCTTTTCAGACTTGGCTTCATAAGTCCTAGCTGCTTGACAGCCAGCCTACCTGTGACTTTCTGCTTAGCCTCTCATTTCCAGTCTTCCAAATAAAACAGATGACCCAAGGGAATGAGTGAGGGTGAACGTTGTTCTCTTTTCAGTTCCTTTTCTCCAGATCTTGGCCCCACAAGTCCAGGCTGCCTTTTATTGCTCTTTGATGCTTTTTTTTTTTTAAGATTTTATTTATTTATTTCACAGTGGGAGAGAGATCACAAGGAGGCAGAGAGGCAGGCAGAGAGAGAGGGGGAAGCAGGCTCCCTGCTGAGCAGAGAGCCCAATGCGGGCCTCGATCCCAGGACCCTGAGATCATGACCTGAGCCGAAAGCAGAGGCTTTAACCCACTGAGCCACCCAGGCGCCCTGCTCTTTGATGCTTTTAAACAGTTGGTGTTTGTTTGCTTAAATTACTATAAAATGCAGTTAACATACAATTTACTATTTTAACCAATTTTAAGTGTACAGTTCAGTAATAAGTACATTCATACTGTTGTGCAAACATCACCTCCATCTACCTCCAGAACTTTTCATCATGTAAAACTAAAACTCTGTACCCATCAAACAGTAACTTCCCATTACTCTCCCTTGAGCCTGTGGTCACCATCATTGTATTTTCTATTTATATGAACTTGTCCAGTCTAGATACCTCATATAAATGTAATCACAGAGTATTTGTCGTTTTGTGACTCAGGGTTAATCCATGTTGTAGCATGTGTCAGAATTCCCTTCCTTTTTAAGGCCAAATAATAATTCTGTTGTATGACTGTACTTCATTTTGCTTATCCATTTCATCCGTCAGTGAACACTTGGGTTGTTTCCACCTTTTGACTATTTTGAATAGTGCTGCTATGAACACGGGTATTCATTAAGACCCTGTTTTCAGTTATTTTGAATATATACCCAGATGGTAGAATTGCTAGATCATATGGCAATTCCATTTTTAATTTTTGAGTAACCACCATGATGTTTTCCATAGCAATGACACCATTTTGCATTTCCACCAGCAATGCTCAAGAGTTCCATTTTCATCATACCCTTGTTATTTTCTGTTTTTGTTTTGTTTTGGTTTTCTGATAGTAGCTATTCTGATGGGTACGAGGAGGTGGTAGCTTTTTATTTTCATCCAGCTTTTATAGTTGTTTTCGCCAGAGGAGTTGGTCTTGTAAAAGCTGTTCTTTCAGTATTTGAAGTGGAAATAAGTGGAATAGCATTTTTTAATGTTACCTAATGTTAACTTTAGATGTTACTATGAAGATGAAGAAACAGACAAATGTTAAAGTCACACCTAGTAAATGGCAGAGATAGAATTGAAATAACCTATCTGGCTCTTAAATCTGAGCTCTTCACCCCTGAATTCTATTGCTTCTTTAATACAGGTCTTCTTTTCTAAAGTCTTAATTAACCTCATTATTCCAAGATCTTGATTTCTTTTTTTTTTTTTTTTAAGATTTTATTTATTTGAGAGAGATAGCAAGAGAGACCAAGAGTGGTGGAAGGGGAGCAGTAGAGGGAGAAGCAGGCCCCCACTGAGCAGGGAAACTCGTCATGGGGCTCAGTCCCAGGACCCTGGGATCATGACTTGAGCTGAAGGCAGATAGATGTTTAACGCACCGAGCCACCCAAGATCTTGATTTCTGTTACTTGATTACTCTTACGGCTCTAGTAGGGACCGTTTTCTAGTATTGATAGTTTTTTCCCCCTACTGTTAGATTCTTGAATTTTAGAGTAGGGAACAGTGCTTTTATTTTAGGATTTGGTGCAGTTTACATAGCTTTAGAGAAACACGACAAGGGTTTTGATTTGTCAGATATCTTAGGATACAATTCTTAAGATAAATGAGTTATTTTTAAGTAGAATTTTTTACACCTGCATTGTTTTAAAAACTTTGACAGCCCTGAGAGAGGCATTTTACAGTGGTGGAAACTATGACTTTGAACTTTAGTCATGGATCTAAATTCTCAAGCCATCTGTATTCTGTGCTTTTCCATGTACTTTACCCAGTAACATTGTTAAATCCAGAAATGTTAATCTGAGCAGTTTACTATTTCATCTCTTACTGATGGCCTTTTCAACGGTGTAGTCAGGCACTAGCATTGTGGAAAATACTGGGACAGTTCTTTAAACTTTGCTCTAATTAGACTTTTTTTTTTTTTTTTTAACTATAACTCTGCACTGGGAACTTTTTGTTACTTTTCCCAGGTTTTGGGTTTTTTTTTTTTTAATTTTCTATATCTATCTTCATTGTGTTAAGCCTTCTTAACTTGTATTTATTTCATGGCTTGAAAGTGAACATGTTTGAAAATACTTATATTTATTACTGGCTGATAGAAGATTGCCTAGTGATTAAGCTTGGGAAAGCAGGTTCAAACATGTTCTAACAGATAGGTAGCTATTTGTTACACGGTTATTTGCTTTGTTGTTGTTATTGTTGTTTTAAATGAGCTAAACTTTTCAGGGTTTATCTCTAGTTTATAAGCAAGACACATACTTACTATTTGTAAAGATTTTTAATCCTGTTTACATTCTTCATCTCCTCCTATCTTCTTTTTTAAATATAAAAAAACCCTGTTGGTTAAAAAATTTGCTGAACTATTTCTTGCAAGTAAATTAAGTATAAGAATTAGTATTATTTTTTGAACTTCATGATCATGTCCTTGTTTTATTTTGATTGTTTTAATACCATTTCTGAGTGATGAAACTCTTTAACTCACAAAGTCACTCCTCAACTTTGTACAGGTTTAGCTTTCATAAGGTCTGCATGTCCACATAGTGTATCTTGATACTTCTAAGAATATAGCATCTTGGTAAAGAAAGCCATCAGTTAAGGGGGGAAGGCAGATACTTCCCAAGATGGTGGGAGTAGTAATATCTGTGGCTTTGTGAGGCCGAGCACCTTGTAGGCAGATGTCCTCTTGCCGACTGGTAACGTGCAGAGCCCTAGGTCACGAGGAGATCCTAGGCTGAAGGAGATTTTTGTGGAGATCTCTTGGTTGAGGTCTCCCTTTTTTTGTGGCAGAGGAAGAAAGACTCCAGTCTCTCTACCTTAGTTCCTAGAGACATGCCTAGTTGATGATTTTAAACAGGTGGTACTTCATAATTTATCTAGCTTTTATAGTTGTTCTAGGCAGGGAAGTTGGCCTTACAAAAGTATTCTTTCAAGACTAGAGGTGGAAATAAGTGGGGTAGCATTGTGAGGTAGGGTGCTGGTTTGCAGTTGAAGTCAGGTACAAAAGCAGTCCAGCTTTTCCCCAGTTTTGTGCAAACAGGGCCAATGAGATGATCCCATCATTAGTTACTCCTCCTCACCCCTAGGTTCATCTAGCTTGTGAAGAGGATTGCTTGTTGAAGGTTTGCTTGGCCTAGGAATAGCAACCCCTGAGAGAGAACCATAAATTGCGATTGAAAATAGTTTATTTCTGTAGCGATGAAACTCCTGTCTCTTTAGTAAATCTAATGTTTGACTCAGACATTAGGCTTTCAAACATGTTTTTTAGAACATTTTATATTTAAAATGCTGTATTTTCTTTAAAAAGGCCAATAGAAGCAGCCACCAACTTTCTGTCTCTGCTTAGCTTTCTTCAATAGATAAATGACTAATGTTGGATTCATTCAAACTATATTTTGGTCAAAAAGCCTGAGATTAATATACTACTTTTAGGCTATTCTTTAATATTTTTTCTCTCTTTTGGGATGATTTCATCTGTCCTTTCTTTGAGGTTGTATTCTTAGCTAGTTGCAGGTTAACTAGAGGTGGGATTTTAGATCTTTTTAAGTTAAATATTCACCTAGACACACACACACAAAATAAAAGTCCTACAGTGATATAAATAATTAGAGCTACATTATTATATTACATAAATTCAGCCACTTATTTTTTTAAGATTTTATTTTATTGTATTTTTTAAGTAATCTGTAAACCCAATGTTGGGCTCAAACCTATAACCCCAAGATCAGGAGTCTTGTGTTCGCTGACTGACCCAGCCAGGCAACCCCAGCCACTTATTTTTTAACAAAGAGATTCCTGTTGGAATCTATTAGGAAAATGCTATTGTGTACCCATAGGCTGAATTCCTTCTGATAGTGCCAGTAAGCAGGAAATAGAAGATTCAGCATGTTTATTTAGCAAATATTTTAATATATATCATGCACAGATTACAAGTTTATTGTGAATGTGTGTGTGCATTTCTGTTTAACATGTACATATGAACACTTGAGTATATGTAGTATATCTTTTATTTTACTTGATAAAATAAAAATTTTACTTGGTAATTAATCATACATACCTAACATTTAATATAAATAACTAGTATTACTAGTTTAAATAGCCACACTCAGATTTTGTGGGTTTTCTCTTGTCCATTTATTAGCACTCTCAAATTTCAGGGATTACAGGTTTTCTTAATATTATATGTAATTTAATTGCATTCATTATATATACCTTGAGAGTCTCACATTAAAAGACAAAGGTTTAGGTCTTACACTGCAACATCTCTATTTCTTCTGTCTCCAGTCATCTTCCATGGACTTGAATGTTCTCTGCCCTACTCAAACACTCTAACCACGTGTTCCCATCACATCTGTCTTCCTTTAGTAAAGCATAATTTCTCCCCATACAGAATATACCTGAGGAATTCATCAATTGCACCCAGCCCTTTTTCTATCTTTTTTGCCAGAGGACTTGAACTAGACAGCATTATCAGCCAAAGGGTTATAGATTCACCCACATCACTGTGCTTAAGATTGGGAAGAGGGAAACCCAGGCCAGGGAGACTGGCAAGAAAAATAGAAAGGGAAGAAGTGATAGTGAAGTATATCTTGATCCTTCATATATGTTAATTTTTGATCAGAGAGTTAAGCTTCATAGGAATTATACTAGAGTTTTAGAGATTATGTTTACCGTCCCTTTGGGTTGCCCAGGACCAGAGAGGATACATGAGTTGCTCAAAGTCACACAGCCAAGGTTAATGGTACAGCCAGAGGTCATATGAAGAATTCCTAACTCCACATCTAGTATTTTTGCATTCAAAAATCTGCTGTAACTGACTTTAGAAAACAGTTTAGCAATTTTCATATGATCCAGTACTTCCACTTTTAGAAATCTGTCCCAAGAAAAATGAAAGCATATGTTCACCAAAGGATTGTACCCAAACGTACATAGTAACATTGTTCATAGTAGAGAAAAACTGGACACAGCCCTAAATACCCATCAACTGATGAACTAAATGTGGCATATCCATACAATGGAGTACTATTCAGCACTACAAAGGAATGAAATACAGATAAATGTTAACACCATTAATGAACTTCAGCAACTTTATGCTCGGTGAAAAATCAGACAGGAAAGGTTACATATGATTTAAATGATCAGAAAAAGAAATTTGTAGAGAGAGGAAGCAGGAGTGCTGGAAGTGGGATTGACTACAAACGGGCTCAAAGGATTTTTTGGGGTGATGGAAATAGTTCTGGAACTGGATTGTGGCCATTGCTAGACAATTGTAGAATGTCCTGTAAATTACTGAACTATACTCTTTTTTTTTTTTTTTTTAGATTTTATTTATTTATTTGACAGAGAGAAACACAGCGAGAGAGGGATACACAAACGGGGAGTGAGAAAGGGAGAAGCAGGATTCCCAAAGAGCAGGGAGCCTGATGCGGGGCTTGATCCCAGGACCCTGGGCAGACGCTTAACGACTGAGCCACCCAGGTGCCCCCTGAGTTATACTCTTAAAATGAGTGAATTTTATGGCATATAAATCACACTGCAGTAAAACCAGAAACGGAGGGAACATTAAAAATATTTCACTCTAAAATTCATAATTTACTCTCAAGATTACATTATATGGGCCTTTTGTTCTGTAATTCTTATAGGTTCTGTAACTCTTATAGGTAGTGCCCTTTTGCCAAAAACAATACAATCTGACCTAATTCTTTTGACATCTGTCTTAATTAAGAACATTTGGTTTCTTAGAAAGAGGTTAAACTTGCTAATGTCATACATACATCATATGTGATAGGTATCTGACCCACACACACCCTACAAGTCTCATAGGCATGTAGTAGAGTTGGAACTTGTAGTACTTGCCACAATTACCAGTATTTTCTATTCTGTGAAACAGCCTGATGCAGAATTCTCTCACTGCTGTTTCACTACTTTCAGTATCTCTTTTGTATTTTCCTCTTACCAGTTGAGCAATTTACTGGAGAGAGAAACCCCAAGTGGGGGATGACCCCAGTGCTTCTGGAGGATCCAGGGATGGGTTCTGGAATGGGAAGCCATAACAGCCTCCTCACAGGCTTTGGCAGCCTCTGCTCGGGGCTGGGGCTGAGTCCAGGACCGTGGATCTTTCAGAGGCAAGGCCGACAAGGAGTAGATCCCCATCACCAAGCTGGGCTGCCTGGTCAGTGACATGAAGATCAGATCCCTGAAGGAAATCTGTCTTCTCCCTGCCCATCAAGGAGTTATGAGATTATTGACTTTACTGGGGGCATCCCTCAGGGATGAGGTTTTGAAGGTAATGCCTGTGCAAAAGCAGACTTGTGCCACCCAGCAGACCAGGTTCAAGGCATTTGTTGCCATCAGACATTACAATGGTTAACGTTGGTCTGGGTATTAAGTGTTGTGAGGAAATAGCCACTGCTATCCAGAGTCCATCACCCTGGCCTAAGCTTTCCGGTGTCCCCATGTGGCAAGGTTGCTGGGGGAACAAGATCTACAAGCCCCCCACTGTCCCATGCAAGGTGATCGGCCGCTGTGGCTCTGTGTTGGTGTGCCTCATCCCTGCCCCAGAGGCACTGTGGCATCATCTCAGCCCATGCTCAAGAAGCTACTGATGATGGCTGGTATTGACGACTGCTCCCTCTCAGCCAGGGGCTGCACTGCTACCCTGGGCAGCTTCGCCAAGGCCATTTTTGATGTCATTTCCAAGATCTACAGCAGTCTCACCCCTGACCTCTGGAAAGAGGTCACCAAGTCTCCCTATCAGGAACTCACCAATAACTTGCCCCACATAGAGTCTCCATGAAGAGGACCCAGGCTCCAGATGTGGCCACCACATAGTTTTATACAAAGGAAATAAAATGAAAGCCTATTTAAAAAATAAAAAATTTACCAGAGAGTCACCTGTGAAAATTCTGAACCTATTGAAGTTGATGCATGAATCTAAAAATGGGTGCTTGTGGCAAGATGATACAGAATGTAGAAATGTGAGCAGCGAAGATACTAATCAAAGAGTGGCTTTCCTTGTAGCCATTGGGGGTATCCGCTGGAGGAGCTGAATGGAGGAAGGTTACAGGAGTGATGTCACATGAAGGGAATGCTACTTGTGGAGAATTTAGTCAGCATCGTTGGTCGGTGCCGTTTCGGTTGCATCACTGATATGGTTGAGCTTCTGTTTATGTTCACCTGGTGGCTTTGCTTGGTGTTGCTTGTAGTGACAGTATTCCTTATGAAAGTTCCAGGATCACAGTGTGCAGTGATTCTTAACTGGTTTTGGATCATAAATGCCTTTAAGAATCTGGTGAAAGCTATGGGCTCTGTTTCCTTAGTATTATGTACCATCAAACACAGTAATTTCATAATTTTTGGAAGTTCTGAGACTCGCCGAGTCCCAAAGAGATCCTGGTTAAGAAGAGAAAGGAATTCTGTTGCTAATCCTTTTGTGAATTAAAAACTTCATAGTTTTATTCCAGTGTATTTTGGTATAAAAGTGGATTTTCATAATGCACAAAATAGGACTTGTATAGCCAATAATTCTGGAATTTATGTGCTCTATAATGTGAGGACACACCTATAATCAAGTTGACAAGAACTTGAAAATAAGATGACTACAAGTAATTGGTTTGAAATGACAGTAACTAAAGGTGTTCCAATTATGTAATTCTTAATGCTGCTGTATTGTGGGCCTTTTAATATTTACCGGTAAGCAATCAGCTTATGTTACATGGATCTGTATTTCATTTGGCTCTTAATTTTACTTCAAAGAATATGATCTTTAAGTACAGTATTTAAGAAAGTAAGAACCATGTTCAAGCATGGTATGGCTCTGGAGAGAAAGGAAGATGTTTCTGCCTTGCTGTCTATCTATCTTTCTGTTTTCTGCTCACCTGCCTTTCCCTGGTTGCTTCCTCCCACCCCCTTTTTTTCTTAAGGTTAAATGGGTGACCACCTATAGCCAATTGTTTGTAAATTGTACAGTTGTAAACTGTAAAGACTGACTTTTATGTCATTTGGGAGGTGCTAAAAAATTCATTGGTGCTTAAAATAGTTTGAAGTGTTTCTCACCTGAAAAATTGGCTGCTTCTGGAATTTAATTTCCTGTATTGTACCTCACAGTGATTATTTTTATGTTTGTGGGAGTTGTGCTCATGTTTCTGTGATTTTGTTTTCACTGCAGGACCGTGTATATGTACAACAAAATAATGTGGAGAATGTCTACAATTTGGGATTAATTATTTTTCGAGATCAAGTTGTACGTTATGGGTGTATTAGGGATCACCTACGACAAACGCTATTGGACATGATCGCAAGAGAGCGGAAAGGAGAAGTTGTAGATCGGTATAATCATCTTTTTATATTTTTGTGTTTGGTTTTTTTAGTGGTTATATCTTGAGGACCGATTCACTGTCCAGGACATAATGAAAATCCTCAAAAACGTTTTCACAGTTACCTCTGATTTTAACTGAAAAGCACACATCTATTGTTAGAAGTGACCATTCTGAGCTTTTATTTAATATACTTTTAAAAAACAAATCGGCCATTAGTCTTCCCTTTTGATTTTTCATGTATATTTTATGCTGGCATTTTGTGCTTTTTACTGTGTGTTAATATTTTTTGTTTCCTTTGTCTTTTTCTTTAAAAGTGTTTGGGCTAGCCTTCATTCTTAACATATTTGAAGAAAAGTGTTGAATAGCATGTATGATGACAAAGAACTCCTGTGCCCCTTCTGTTAGGTCACGTTGCCTCCCCTTCTTGCATGGCTGCAAGTACCGTTTTTGTGACACTGTAGCTCAAGTGACTCGAAGCATGGAAGACTGCTTTGTGTGTCTGTACTCAGAGCAGCTATTAGAGGAAGACTTGTAAAGTTTATTTCAAATTTTAAAGTTCTAGCAGCATGAGGACAACTTGAGATAAATGGCTGTATAGTCAAGATATGCTTTCAGATTCAAATTACTCTAAATTCTTATGTTATGAATGAGTTGCTTATGGGAGCAGGGTCACTTTGATTAAAAAAGTTTTTAAAGTCTTTCTAGCTACTTCTGTTGCTTTTTTTTTTTTTACATGGATCTTTAATATAACTTATCAAGTGGTTTAACTTCTTTTGACAGAGGCGCAATAAGAAATGCTTGCCAGATGTTAATGATTTTAGGTCTTGAAGGACGATCCGTCTATGAAGAAGATTTTGAGGCTCCTTTTTTGGAAATGTCTGCAGAATTTTTTCAGGTAATCAGTGTAGATATAAATAAATGCTCTTTTAAGATATTCTCAAAGTGGGCACCTGGGTGGCTCAGTGGGTTAAAGCCTCTGCCTTCGGCTCAGGTCATGATCTCAGGGTCCTGGAATCAAGGGCCACATCGGGCTCCCTGCTCAGCAGGGAGTCTGCTTCCTCCTCTCCCTCTGCCTGCCTCTCTGCCTACTTGTGATCTCTTTCTCTCTCTCTCTCTGTCAAATAAATAAATAAAATCTTAAAAAAAAAAAGATATTCTCAAAGTTACTAAATGTAGTTACTGATTTGAACATTTGACCTTTTTCTCCTGAGGCCCTTTGGGAAGGAGGGTACAAAAAATAACCTTCAGACACCTACTCCCCCTGCTCACATTCCAGGGAAGGAACCCACTGAAAAAAAATTGAAGAGCTTGGACTTACACCATGATTTTTTAAATTATGTGTTAAAACATACAAACTTAGAAATAATCATATTTTATTATCTTTACATGTTACAAATTATTTACCATAAATTCACAGGCAGTGTATCACTAATAAAGTCTCACTATTAAGGCTTTTGGTAATACTAAGTTACTAGGAAAATAAATATAGAAATATGCATGATCTCATGGTGCATATATATATTTTAAAGACTATTGATGAGGAAATAGAAATTTTGCAGGAGTATAACAACCCAGAACTAACTAAATTGCTAAAAGTGAAGTTTAACTAGTACTAATTTGTAATGAAATTACAAAATGTAAGACAGTGTAAATAAGATAATGATAACCAGGCATCCTCCTGAAAACTTCAGTTATAGTAGGATTAGTTTTATAGTGTTAAAACAGACTTAGTTGAATAAATTTTTACTCTAATAGGCTTTTTAAAAAATGAATGGCTATAAAGTTATAGTTCTTAATAGTTCGTAGATCATTCATAAGAGCCATTGGATGTATATAAAGATGGAACTCAAGTTTTGGTGCCATTTACACATAAAGAAACAAAGAATGGACTTGCTGCTGCCCCCCCCCGTTTTTTTTGTGTTTTTTTTTTTTTTTTAATTTGTTTGTTGCACATCACGAAGACCTTTGTGGCCTGCACTGGTGAGCCTGGACCATGGTTTATGAACTATTAATTTTATAGGAGGCAGGCTGTATTTTCCAATAATGCAGCAACTAATGCTAGATATATTTGACAATATATTTGACCTTTACATTTGTTTTAATTTCCTTCCATTACATTGTAGAAGATTGTCAAGATTCCAAAATGTGCTGTAGTGATAATGTGTATGCATGTGTATATATACATAATACATACTATTTTTAACAGTGAATGGAGACATGGTCTCACCAAGAGTTTTGTTTGGTGTGTTAAGGTCTTTAGAAACTTTATTATTTTCAAGGATTAAAACTACTTTTTTTTAAGAAACTGGGAAGTGTTATCAAATTTTATACATAGTTTATATCAGCATGTCTTCTGTTTTATAAATCTTAGATATATTTGTTAATCCTGCCATCATATAGGTTAAGATCATTTGGATTAATGTTTACAGTTTAGTGAAACTTCTGTAAGACTAGTGTTAGCAGACAAGATTAAGAGTTACGTAAGAACTCTTTGTCTCAAACTTCAGTGTGTGTGCACACATACTCCTTTGAGATTGGGAGTGGGGTGGAAGTTGGACTTAGGTAACTAGCAGTGTGTCAGCAGAACTAAGATAAACATGATGAATCTTTCTAGGCATAATTATACATTAAAACAAATAAAAAAAGACTTTCCCACTCTGACTTGGGGTCAGATACTTCATTCTATACTTTTGACCCTTACTGGCATGTGCTTACGTTTTCTGCTATTTGAAGTACATTGGCAAAAATTGAAAAAAACATTGCTGAAAGATAATGTATTGATGTCTCTTACGTGATCAGTGCTTTCAAAGATATAATCCAGAGTATGTGAATATGTATGATAAGAAACTATAAAATGTTAATAGTGCTTATGATATTTAGTTTGGCTTACGATAAACATTATAGAAACCCAATTAAAAGGAGAAACACATTTTGCTTCTGTGTTTAAAAAAAAAAAAGGAAAAAACATGCTTTTTATTTGCAGATGGAAAGCCAGAAATTTTTAGCAGAAAACAGTGCTTCAGTATATATAAAGAAAGTAGAAGCTAGAATTAATGAAGAAATAGAACGGGTGATGCACTGCCTTGACAAATCAACCGAAGAGCCAATAGTAAAGGTGGTCGAGAGGGAGCTCATTTCCAAGCACATGAAAACCATAGTAGAAATGGAAAATTCTGGGCTAGTACATATGTTGAAAAATGGAAAGACAGAAGGTGAGTGTCAGCAATTGAAATACGATTAAATCTTTAAGAGTAAAGTTTTGTACTTTACTAATGAGGATTTTTGGTGTTTCTTGTTAATTGAATGGCACTTTTTTCCTATCTTTCATTTTAATCTCCTCACTTTTTTGTTTTTCTTAGCCCAGAGGTCTAATGTTCCTGTCCTTTTTGTAGACAAGAGAGTTGGACTCTCCATTGCCACATACTCTCTATGTGATATTTTTTTTGTGTGGTTCTTCTAAAATGTGACATTCCAATCATAAAATTTCTGTAGGCTTTCCTTTGGGAGTTAGTTGTGATAAAGGGGCTGAATATGCAAAAATAATGTCTTTCATCTGACATTTCAGATAAATTAAGTAGATTGGTTTTGGGAACTCTGAGGTTACAGACTTCAGAGAAAGGAGAATTGCTTTATAAAAGTACACAGTTTTGAGGTAACTGTAGCATTTATTCTTACTGGCTGTTTTATCCTTTTTTTCCTAAAAACAGTATTTTGTGACTTCCTTATAAGAAAATATAAATAAAAGAGTAATAGTCATATTGTACTTGTTTTTAATTTCTGAAGTTTTACTTTAAAACTATGACTTTAGAAGTCACCGATATACTATTAAAAAGTAAACAAACATGGTACTCGTGCTATTTTCCTGCTTCTTGGATGATGTCTTAGCAGTATGTTGCTCCTTAGTTCTTATTAAAGAGACACATATTGCCCGTTGAAGTTAAGAGCTTGGCAGGGAATGGAAAACAATTTTGAAGTGAACAGTTTAAAGGAGAGGAGGGATGTAAGAGGAGAGAAAAGTAAGATGGTAGGAAAGGAGGTTGTTTTCTGTGCTTCCTCTAGTGTAGTCCTTGCTTTGTGTTTCAAAATGTTTATATTTCTGTATATTTCTTCCTGAAAGTTGTATGTAAATTTGTTGTTTCATTAAACCAGAGAAAGTTACCTTTTTACAAGACCCTTCTTGGCATGCCTGGGTGGCTCAGTCGGTTAAGCACCCAGCTCTCGATTTTGTCTAAGTCATGATCTCAGGGTCCTGGGATCGAGCTCGCCGTCGGGCTCCTACATTCAGTGTGGAGTCTGCTTGAGATTGTCTCCTTTTACCCCTCACTCCACTCATTCCTGCACTCTTTCTCTCTCTCAAAGTAAATAAAATCTTTTTAAAAATTAATTTTTTTGGTTATAATATATGCCAAATGTGAGAAACTGTAAGATTTGCTGTATGTAGTTTACTTTGGACATATATCGCTGAACACTTATTTTTAATACAATTTTGATTTTGAAAGTCACTGAAACAAATTTTAGAAGCCCTTTTGTAAAACTTGCTTCTAAGTATTTTTTAAATATATACAACTTTAGTTTTAGTCTCTAAATAGCTGTTAAAATGAAGACCTGGGTAAGTAAATTATAGCCTAGCTGTCAAATGTGGCCCGCCATCAGTTTGGTTAGGGGGAAAAAAAATCAAAAGAAGAATAATATTTCATTGCATATGAAAATTAAATTTTCAGATATCAGTGTCCTTAAATAAAATTTTATGGGAACACAGTCATGCCCACTCATTTCTGTGTAATCTGTGGCTTCTTTCTTGTTACAGTGGCAAAACTGAGGTAGTTGCAACTGAGACCATATGGCCCACAAATCTATAAAATATTTATGCTCTGGCACTTTACAGAAAAAAAATTCCCAGCTCCCAATCTAGAAATTGCTCTTCTAATTCCATTTTCAAAAGTTCTCAATTATAAAGCTTTTTTTAATCATTGTACAGTTTTGACACAGTCTCAGTAAGTTCTTATTTCAAAGAGACACCAGACTAATGGGAAAGCAGTATTTTACCTCCACATTTTAATATCGTGAAAAATGATAGAAAAAATGGACAGAATCCAGAATTATCATTCATTCTAAATAAGAACAATCTAGTAGGCTAAACCACATTTTAAAATACAGGTATTGATAGGACATCACCTGGGAAATACTAGGGATTGCTTTGAGCAAAATACTAAGAATAGGAATATATGCTAAAAGTTTCATATAAACTTTGTCATGGCGTGTAATGAAATAAATTCTATATTTTATTTTATTTATCGTCATGTTGTTTGAACTTTGAGATAGACATACCCAAAAATACTGTAAGATTTTAAATTGGTTTTTATTATGTTGACTACTAATTACGTAATAATTAAAGTTACTCTTTTGATAGACATTATGTAGTATTACTGGGTTCTACATTAGAATTGTGTAGGAACTAAAAGCTGCAGTTTTCGTTTTTTTGTGTGTGTGTGGCTTTTTTGTTATGCTGTATGGGCATCTTCCATGTAAAATAAAATGTTCTCAAACTTCTATTGATGCCCTCAAAGGATCTTATCTGAAAGCTGTATTTCATAAGTTGCAATAATAGTCATTAACTAGCCTAATTTTTTTCCTTTTTTCTATTTTGCTGGATGTTTTTTTGTGATTTTTTACATGATCAAGTGGTAGTGAAAAGTTGAAAAATAAGCTTTAAGTTCACAAATCAGAATAAACAGAGATTCACATTTTTGTTTTAATCCTTAATGTAGTTGATTTGTACGTTCTTTCTGATTATAGACCTTGCTTGCATGTACAAGTTATTTAGTCGTGTGCCAAATGGCTTGAAAACAATGTGTGAGTGTATGAGTTCCTATTTGAGGGAGCAAGGTAAAGCTCTTGTTTCTGAGGAAGGCGAAGGAAAGAATCCTGTTGACTATATCCAGGTAAGCAAATACAGAAGATTCTCTTTAAGTTTGTGATAAAATAATTTTGACAAATGCTAATAAAAAGTTCACTTTTACTAAGCTGTATGTATTTTGTATTTTTTACTTTAATTTTCCCAATGGAAAAATAATACATGTAATTATCCTAAATATTTTAGAATTTTGCGAAGTATATATCTTTATATCAGGGAACCAAACTCTGGTGCTGCTTTTCATTCATTAACCTGTTTGATGAAGACCTTGTTTAAATGGTTTCAAGAATAAAAATATAGCTACTTTTTTGTATGCTTTAGTGTTCATGTATTTTGGGGTATTAGAAAAAAATAACTTTCTGAAGTTCAATCCTTTTTGTTCGAAAATGTTGTGTTTTCAAGCAATACTATGAATAAATTATGCCCCAAGTTTTTCATGTTTCTATTTAAATAATTGCTTTTTTGGTGCATCTTTAAAGCTGATTTTCTTGGGCTCAGTCAAGACAGAGAAGGGTGTGGGGAAATAGCACAGAGGTTCTTTAGTTCATCTTCAGTAGAGTAATATATAAATGGAAAATTATCTACTTCCCTCATTGCTGACATATTTAATATGGGCTTAGATAAAGTCTTGAAATTAATAATACAGAACCTGTAAGTCTAACACCAAATGCACCCATTTATTACCAGCACAGATAAACATACCTGATTGTAAGTGTATTGTTTGTAGAAAAAAATTATTATAATGTATCCTGATTTTCTTTGTTTCTATTTGGAAGGGCTTATTGGATCTGAAGAGTAGGTTTGATCGCTTTCTCCAGGAATCGTTCAATAATGACCGGCTCTTTAAACAAACTATTGCGGGTGACTTTGAGTATTTTCTCAACCTCAACTCCAGGTCCCCTGAATACCTCTCATTATTTATTGATGATAAGCTGAAGAAGGGAGTCAAAGGGGTAAGTATTAAAGCATTTGAAAACACATTACATTTTATTTGTACATTTGAAATTGTATATAAAATTAGGAATACAAAAATAGGAAATTTTGTAGATAGGAAATTAAGCCTGTTCCTTTGCTGTGCTTTAAATGTGTGCTGTGATGTTTGAAAAGGATTATTTAAGGTATCTTAAATGGTTAAAAGTATTTTGACATTTCACTTAATGTATAATTTACATCAGAACCAAATAACTACACAGCCACAATTGTTCAACAGTTTTTATGGACTGTGAGGGTTTGATATGCTATAGAGATAATAGGAAACTAGAAGACAACTGTCATAGCATGGAATGTTGCTTGCAGTCATCTGGTTCTGGGAGTTACGTATCAAACAATAATACTTGGATGCCAAGAATGTGAAGGAGTAGATTAGAATTGCTACCAGAAACTAGTTTGAAAGCTTTTATTATATATCTGGGATCTTGGAGTTTACTACAGCATAGAAAATCAAATTAACCATATTGTGATCACACATATATTGGTCTTTTTAACTTCATCCTAGAATTTGTGAAACAACAGGGAAAAGCAGCAAATGGCCACAGGTTTTCCAGCCAGCTATGACAACAAAGAAACAAACAAGAGGAAGATCACGATAGGAAAGACAACATCCATTTAGTCTTCATATTTTTAAATATATGCTTAATAAAATCTGTAATATCATCTTGCCCTTATTTAAAAGAAAAGGACAGAGGCCTTTTTAGTCTTTTAATTAAATAACCAATTAGTACTCTTCTGTTTGCACAATGTAGATTTTGAATGAGCTGATACGAAAATATCTGTCTTTTGCCTATATAAGTTTCTGCCTAAATGCTATGGAAAAGCATTGTAAGGGGGCGCCTGGGTGGCTCAGTGAGTTAAGCCTCTGCCTTCAGCTCGGGTCATGATCTCAGGGTCCTGGGATCAAGCCCCGCAATGGGCTCTCTGCTCAGCAAAGAGCCTGCTTCCCCCCCTCTCTCGGCCTGCCTCTCTGCCTACTTGTGTTCTCTCTCTCTGTCAAATAAATAAATATTCTTTCAAAAAAAAAGAAAAGCATTGTAAGATTCTTTTTTTTTGTGATTAAAATTTCATTTCAGGGGCACCTGGGTGGCTCATGTCACAATCCAGGGTCCTGGGATCGATACCCACATCAGGCTCCCTGCTCAGCAGAGAGTCTGCTTCTCCCCCTGCCCCTCACCCTCCGCTTCAGCTCATGCTCTTCTTTTCACTTGCTTGCTCTCAAATAAAATCTTAAAAAAAAAAAAAAAAAGAATTTCATTTCATTTGTTCTTAGTCATCCTTTAATCCAGTCATTATCCTCTCAGTGGTAGCCCTCTAGGGAAGGAAACTCCAGTCCCTAATCCATACCCCGCTATTATGAGGATGTAAGAGTGGTGCTACTCTGAAGTAAGAGGCGTGTTCTCAAACTAGGTCCCTCCTGACAACCTCTCTCACCCAGACTATTTACATTTGTTGTCCAAGTCTTGTTTTTGTTTGGGGGGGTGGGGTAGGGGAGAGGGAGAGTGAGGATCCCAAGCAGGAGCCAAGCCCAGCACAGAGCCTAATGCAGGACTTGATCTCACGACCCTGAGGTCATGACCTGAGCTGAAATCAGACACTCAACCCACTGAGCCACCCAGGCGCCCCCATCTTATTTTTAAACTGCAGATGAACTGTGGTGCTATTTTTGTAGAATTAAAGTTTTATAATTATTAAATTGCCTTTTCATTGATTTTGCAGCTAACAGAACAAGAAGTAGAAACAATATTGGATAAGGCAATGGTCCTTTTTAGGTTTATGCAAGAAAAAGATGTATTTGAACGTTACTATAAACAACACTTGGCAAGGAGACTTCTCACAAATAAAAGTGTTTCTGATGACTCTGAAAAAAATATGATATCTAAGTTAAAGGTAAGGTGTGTATAAGCTGGAATGTTGCGCTCCTAACTAATGTCTGTCACGTGATCAAACACAGCATGATTAGAAAATATTTAATTGATTTAAAATGCTTATTTCTGTAAGTTAATAAAGCTTTGTTTTTTGAGCATGTTTCACTTAGGTTTGTTTAGATTCTGGGATAGTTTGCTGGAATTTCTCTTGATGTGGCAGGATACATTCACGGAAATCTGGGGGAGGATTAGTGCGAGGGAAATAGGAAAGGGAGTGTCACCATTTAGTTTGATTTCACAAAGTGTGGGCCATAGATTACCTGTACTCCTATCACCGGAACTGCCTATTCAGCACAGAGAGTGTTGGGTCCGTACCTTTAGTGAGTTGTATTGGGATCTCCAAAAGAGTGTGAACCTGCATTTAAAAATAAACACACTGAAGTTTGGTAGCCATAGGTGTAGTGCAGCTATTGGAAAGATTAAGAAAGGCTGTCAGTTACATGGAAGAATTTACTACTTTGTATATTTGCGCATAGAAAAATCTATTGTCTATTTGTGTATATTTGTGTTTTTCTTTCACAGACTGAATGTGGATGTCAGTTCACATCAAAACTGGAAGGAATGTTTAGGGATATGAGCATCTCAAACACAACTATGGATGAATTCAGGCAGCATCTACAGGCAACTGGGGTAAGTTCTCCATTAATTTCTACTTATGTGTATGTGTCTATGTGAAGTCTTTTGTTATGGGCACTTTCATCCATGTAAAACTGAACTGGTGTCATTTCTTTAAATGTTAATTAGTAGCAATATTTGTATTGTCTTTGTGTACTTTAAAAATTATTCTCCCCCATTATAAACCTTTTTTTTAACTATTAATGTTAAAATATTTTTTTCTTATTCTCCTAAAACTTAGTTTATCCTTTCTGCTTGGGGGACTGTGCTGAAAATTTAGTAGAATGATTCTATTGTTAATAACCATTACAGATTGTGGAAAGTAGACAGGGCCTGGGCAAGCTTGCTGAGTTTAGTTAGTACTCTTCTCTCACTTTACCCCCCAGGATTGTGCGATCTTAGAATTGTTACCTGACCTTCCTCTATATACTTCAGTGTTTTCATCTGTAAGAAGATTAGCATAAAGGGGTCTCGTGTTCTCAGAGTCTGTGGGAGATGAACAAGAGTATAAAAACACTGACATTAGTGTGTTATAAATATGGTTTTGTATTGTGACTCCCAGAAGGCAGTAAAGCTACAGCTTAAATAGCTTTGGAGTCCATGGGGTTTTTGTGAGAATTTAATGAAGTTCAGATTTTTTTTTTTTTTTTTTTTTTTACTGTTTTTCAACTTCACCTTAAGTTTAGAAAACTCCACAGGTTTTTCTTTAAAAGTTTTCTTTCCCAAGTGACTGTATACAACTTCATAATTAAGACCTGTAACAGCCGTTTAAAAAATTTGGAGGTCATTCCTCTGATTTTCTTATCTATCTCTTTTTTTGAGAGAGAGAGCATGTAGGACCAGGGGATTTGGTGGGGAAGGGCAAAGGGGGAGAGAGAGAATGTTAAGCAGGCTCCATGCCCAGCACAGAGACTGACAGGGAGCAGGATCTCACCACCCTGAGATCATGACCTGAATTGAAATGAGTTGGACATTTAATCAGCTGAGCCTCCCAGGACATCCCCATTCCTTTAATATTTAGATATGAAACTATCACTTATACTGCTCCCAGTCTCATCACAGACAAATTGTGTGAAAATACCTATAATTCTATAGAAATGGATATATATATTAAGACATTCTGACTCAAAGGGATTTCTGGTCTCTCCCCATTGTAAATAGTTACATGATTTGCCTCATCAAGTTTATTGTGGAGAAGGGCTGAGAGCAGGAAAGATACAAGTCTGTGACAAATAGAAATCTTGGGCATGAACTAAATAATGTGGTTATCCTAGAGACTTTTTTTTTCTTTTTTAGATTGTTTATAGATTTGTACTTGATGCTGTCTGATATATTAATATAATTATATTTTCATGTGATAGAATTATTTTTCCTGTTGATTTTTTTCTTCCAGTAATCCTACACATATTGATTGCTAGAGGGATAGAACCTGGTCAGAGTAAATATATTGTTGAAATAAACCATCTGTAAGAGAAATGTTCCTGGTTGGGTTTAACACTCTTACTGTTTAATATTTAAGTGTCTAATTACCTTGTCTGTGATCAGGAAGGTCTTTTGATAAGAAAATTATGATCTTTACTCTTGACCACTTTGTTGCTGTTGTTCATTTTAAAAAAGGGAAGGGGGCTAATTGTTCCCCATGATTTTATCAGATCCTGTTTGCCTTTGTTATTTTCTGTTTGTGAATTTTTCATTTATTTTAATAATTCAAATATATCTTCCACTCTCTGGTAGAATATTTCTTTAATAATTTGTTAACTGCAGCAAGTAGAGTACTTACCACGTTTGTCAGAGTTACATATCTGCTAATCAGGTTGCAGTTTCCACTTACTGTAAGGCCATTATTTGCCTGAAGTTACTCGCTTTTTATAATTGTTTATGCTGAGGATCTTAAACTTCAAGTCTTCCTAAGCCTTAATCTACATTAGGAAGATTTGATAACAGGTGGCAAAATAATCAGAACAAATACTGAGCTTTCTGAAATTTTTGAGCCCTTTTACAATATTGCCAATCCTCAAGCAGACCTTTCTCTGTAACTTTATTAAGTGCTCTTGACCTATTGATATATCAAGATACTGGATTTTCCATTTACTTTTAGAAATAATAAAACACGTGCTTTCTTAAAATTCAAATAACACTTGTGGTATATTTATTTAGATAAGTCTTAATTGTTATGCTGAAGGAAATTTTAAGTGTTCATTTTTTCCTGTGTTTTTATTTTAAAAAACAGAGACAGGAGCAGGGAAACCAGGCTTGCTAATATATTTCTGTTTATTTATATCAGCATTTATCATATCCCAGAAGACTTTTCTGATACCTGTCTCTGTATACTTGTCCCTGTCATGTACTATCTTTGAATATAAATTGAATATCTTCAAAATATTGCTAAAAAAGCTATAGGAAGAGGAAATAGAAATGACTAAAGCAGTAGTTCTTTGAGGGGTTTTTTGTTTTTGTTTTTGTTTTTGTTTTCCATTTAACAAATAATTCATTAAGTGCTTTCCATACCAAGCATTATGTGGGTACTGGGTATACAGCAGAGAATGGAAGAGACTTAATTCCCTTCCATGATGGAGCTTCCATTCTAATCTGGGAGACAGATGACCAGATAAGCAAGTACATAGCACCTTAACTGGGGTTAGGAAATAAGGAGGAAAACTGTAATGGCAAAGTGGTCAGGGAAGACTTCCTTTAAAAAGTGACGTTTTGAGGAAAGATTTGAAGTTTAGGGAGCAAGCTGTGTGGGTACATGGGAGAGAGGAGAAAAGATTTTATTGTCTTGGGTGGATTGAACCAAGTTGTGACACCATTACTGACACGTGAAAATGCACCACTCCCACTGCCAACCTCTGCTCGTCATCGAAGAGTCTCTCCTGTGGCCTTCTCTCCTCTGTGGCATCTAAGGTTACTACTTCAACTTCTGTTTGTTGAAGTTTTATTTATTTATTTATTTATTTATTTATTTATTTGAGAGAGAGTGCACAAGTGGGGTGAAGGGTAGCGCAGGGAGCCCAACGTGGGGCTTGATCCTGGGACTCCCTGATCATGACCTGAGCCAAAGGCAGCTGCTTAACTGACTGAGCCACGCAGGCGGCACCCCCGCCCTCCTCACTGTTCAACTTCTTTAAAATTGAGTAGTCATTTGGTAGATACTTGTGAAGAATCTGAGTGTGGCATACTTCTTGATGAAGTTTAGCCCTCCCTTTAAAAAAGTCTGTATCACTAATCACTCAGTTTAGATAAATATGGATAAATGGTTAGAACAAGCTGTGAATATCAATAATAAAGGTAATATTTCACCCTGAGGAATTCCTATTAATGTGCTTTCTAGTTTTCTTAAAAATTTATGTGTAAAGAAGAAAACATCTAACCGTGACAGTAATACTAGCATATGTTTTGTAGTGGTAGTTTTCCATTGTCCAGTGTAGAACTGGATCTACAGTGTCCTATGCAGAGGTTGTTAAATTAAGAACTACATGTGAAAACGTGAAAGTTTTGATCAGTATAGTTGAAATGGGAACAGGATATTAGAAATAGGTTAAGATGGTAAATATATTTAAAAGCTGAGATGAAAGATTCATATCCTTAAGATGAAAGAATTCTCTCTAAAATGATACTGATAGGGCCCATTGACATTTTATCTAAAAAACCATAAGGGTCACTTTACTCTTCTTAGTGACACCAGGAAGACTTTGTTTGTATACTAAGAACTCTCCTTCGGTCATTATTTTAAAATCGGCATCTTAAGCAATAATTACAGATGTTTGCCAGGATAGTTAAAATTTTGAAAACACTGATCTCATCTTTAAGAAGGTAAGTTTTATTTGTTAGATATTGGACATGGATTTAAATGCTTGGATAGCTCTAATGCAGTGTCTATGTGGAATGGAAAACAAATCCTAGTTAATTTGAGGAGGACATCTTTTTTATCTTTTACACAGGTATCTTTAGGTGGTGTTGATCTCACAGTCCGGGTGCTCACGACGGGATATTGGCCCACTCAGTCAGCCACACCAAAGTGCAACATCCCACCAGCCCCAAGACATGCTTTTGAGATATTCAGAAGGTAAACATAGATCAAACTGTGTGTTTGTAAGTACAAATAATTGTCCAGAGTTGAAATAAACTTGAGCATAAGTGTGTCCCTGATTGAGGATGAATTTATTCCATTTTTTTACCTCATGTTCAAAGGGAGAAATTGTTCTTTATGCTTTTTAATATGTAAAAATGAGTTGCATAAACTCTTTGGAGAGGACTGTTTTCCATGGTTAGGAGGTGTAGTTTGTGTTGTTGATGTCTGCCCCTGGCTTAGAGCAAATTGATGGCTTGGTTACTGTGAAGAAAAGTGATCTTATGAATAGTAGCAGCTGAGTAGCAGGTCAAGGGGTAAAGGATACTAATAGAGATTAACGTTTCCCTTACACATAGATGCTTGTTAAGGATTCTTATCCTGTAGTTTATAATTTCAAATGTATAAATTATATGATTATCTAAAACCTGGTTTGATTTGCTAAAGGTTTTACTTAGCCAAACACAGTGGTCGACAGCTCACACTCCAGCATCACATGGGTTCTGCAGATCTCAATGCCACATTTTATGGACCAGTTAAAAAGGTAAATACTGATAATTTAAACATATTTACATTAAGTAATTTAAAGTTAGTTTATAGAATTGATTTCTGATTTTTGTTGACCTGGATAAATGATGTATTTCTCTTAAGAATTTTCCTATTCATTTAAAATACTTGAAAGGGGAAACTGGTGTTAACTTCGATTCTTTCAGGTTGTCTAGCTCCATTGGAAGTATGAAGACTATATCAGTAGCCTTCCTTCAGGAATATATAATAAGACAATTGTGCATTTTATTTATAAGATTACATTTGAGACAATATTGCATAAGATAATAAAATGTAAATTGACTTGCGAGCATACAAAGCTGTGCGTCCCTTTTCAGAATTCTCAGTCTTTTGTAATCCTTACTTCCAAGAGATCAAAACCAGGAAAATTAACATGAGATTTGTGAGATAAGCAACATATTACTAAAGTGATTATATAAAAATTAGCAAGGCACTAGTGAATTGCCTTCTTTTAAAAAATGTAATTTCTTTTTTATATCGAAAATTGTAAGGTTTAGACTAATAATTTAATTGCTTGGGTATAAATCAAATCAAAATCATTTGCCTTCAAATAGAAAAATAATAAAAAACTTTTAGAAAAACATTAAGGAAAAATATCCAAGTTGGTATTTAGGCAGCAAATAACAGTTTTATTCTGTATTTTAATAATAGTGCTATTGGTTTCATAGTTACTATAACACTTTTTTTTTAAATACTGTCAGTGTCTACACATACTCTGATTTTTATATTTAATTGAAATGGGACTTACTCTTTGCAATTCATTTACTTAAATAATTGATACTACTATATATTTGAGTGTAAGTGGGAAAGTTAAGCTAAAAACTCAGCTTTTAATTATTGCTTGCTTTTGTTTTAGAAGGGAGGGTTTTTTTCCTGAATAATCATGTTTTCTTTTGAAGTTTTATTAAACAGATCGGTGGGTTTTTAAAACAGTTCATATGGTAATTACTGAAGACTTAAATTTCTATTTTGTACTTAAATCGTAGAGCAGGAACAGGTTAAAGGATGGCGTAGGTTTTTCCTCCCATCCTGTGTGGTTATTGGATCACTTGCTGTGATCACACGGAAGGAAACCCCTACTACTTTTGGAAGCTTGTAAAATGGCAGTGTTATCTCTTAAGTCCATTATCCCATGTGTACTGTTAAAATAATTTTAGCTATAACTATAAGGAACGTTGCCTCATTATTTGCTCAGATTCATTAAAATGTTCATAATGAGGAAAAAAGGGACAGTCCTTAAACAAAAACTTAGTGTGCTTGTGTGTTTGTGTGTGTATACATACCCATACACATACCCATTTTTAAGTGACATTTCCTTTTTATGTAGAAATAAGTTATGTAGTTTTGCTAAGGGGAGGGTTGGATATTACAGTGCTTATCTTTGAAAAACGTGGTTAAAGTTATCAGGAGATAATTTTATCTTGTTTATATTTCTTAAATAATGAAACAGGAAGATGGATCCGAAGTTGGTGTTGGAGGGGCACAAGTAACTGGCTCTAATACACGGAAGCACATATTGCAGGTCTCCACTTTCCAGATGACCATATTAATGCTCTTTAATAATAGAGAAAAATACACGTTTGAGGTATGGGATGGTTATATACATTTTAAGCATTTGTACTGTTTCTGATGCTCACTTGTTATTGGAGTCTCTTATTTGAGTAACGTTTAAAGTTATTATTTGAGTTTTGTCATTGTTATTATTAAGTAACCTTTGAGAACCATTAGAGAAAACAGCGTAAAACTGTGCTATGGAACTATATGACCACCATACACATATTGGGTCACATTTCAACTTTATGGAAGCATAAGTTTTACATGATAAAACATGTCCCATCTAAGTCCATACTTTGATGAGTTTTAACAGATCTGTGCACCTTGTTTAAGTGCCATCACATTCAAGGTACAGAATATTACTCCCTAAATTTTTTATAAAAAAAAAATTCTTATCCTTATCCTTTGCACTCAGTTCCCTCCCCCTGTGCTCAGACTGCCAGTGATCTGCTTTATATCACTGTAGATTAGCTTTGCCTTACTAGAATTTCAGATAAATGGAATCCTAGAATATGTGTTGCTGTTGTCCAGTTTCTTGCACATTTTTGAGATTTACTCATGTTGGTGTGTGTATAATTTCAGTAGTTCATTCCTTTTTTTTTTTTTTTTTTAGGATTTTACTTATTTATTTGACACAGAGAGATAGATCACAAATAGGCAGAGAGGCAGACAGGGAGGAGGAAGCAGGCCCCCTGCTGAGCAGAGAGCCTGATGTGGGGCTCCATCCCAGACCCTGAGATCATGACCTGAGCCGAAGGCAGAGGCTTTAACCCACTGAGCCACCCAGGTGCCCCAGTTCATTCCTTTTTATGGCTGCGTCCCATTCGCCTATTGATGGGCTTTTGGTTTGTTCCCAGATTTAGGCTGTTATGAATAGAGAGATATGTTAAAACTTTTTAGGAGACCCATACTGTGTCCCAAAATGTTGTGCTATTTTACATTCCTGCCAGCAGTGTAGGGGAGAGTTCCAGTTGCCCCAAATCCTCTGAAAAATTTAATAGTCTTTTAATTTTAACTGTTTAACTTGGTATGTGTCATTGTATCTCTTTGTGGATTTAATTTGCCTTTCCTTGACTGTAAAGATGTTGAGCATCCTTTCTGTGTTCCTGTGCCACCTACATGTCTATTCCTATCTTTATTGGGTTGTTTAAAAGCTTTTTATAAATTTTGGCTACGAATCCTTTGTCATTGCTGTGAATAGTCTGTCATTTGCCTTTTCATTTTCTTTAAATGACGTTTTTTGAAGAGCATAAGTTTTTAATATTGAAAAGTCCAGTTGCCACTTCTTTCCTTTTGTAGTTAGTTCATGCTTTTGATATCCTAGCTAAGAAATTAGTGGTTACCCTGAGGTCGCAAAGATTTTCTTCTAAGTGGCTTTTTAGTTTTAACTTTCACATTTAAGTCTATAATCAGTTTCAGGTTAATTTTTTTACATGGTTAAGATTAAGGATTAAGAATTATTTCCCCCCTTGGGGTGGCTGGCTGACTCCATCAGTAGAACACATGACTGGATTTCAGACTCATGGGTTCAAGGTCCATGTTGGGGGTAGAATTTACTTAAAAAAATAGATAAAAAAGATTTATTCCCCCCTCCCACACACAGATAGTCAGTTGTTCATTCCTTTATCATTTGTCAAGAAAATTGTTCTTTTCCCTTTAAATTACCTTGGCACTTTTATGAAAAAAATCAGTTGACCATATATGTGTGGGTCTGTTTCTAAACGCTGAGCTGTTTCATTGATTTCTGCATCTATCCTTAGGCTAGTTTTACACTACCTTGATCGCGTCAATTTTCTTTTGTATGCCCATCTTTTTTTTCTTTCCTCCTTTAAGTTCTTTGATTACATTAAATTCAGTTGGTCTTTTCCCTTACTTTTAATGGGTATGTTGGAGTTGAAATAAAGATCACATGATTCTTTTTTTTTTTTTAATTTTATTTTTATTCTTTGCCCAAGGGGTACAGGTCTGTGAATCATCAGGCTTACATCTTTCACAGCATTCCCCAAAGCACAAACCCTCCCCAATGTCCATAACCCATCCACCCTATCCCTACCCTCCCACCCCCCAGTAAAGATCACATGATTCTTAAGTTTACATTTAAGATAAAGAATAAATACTTCGAAAAGCTGTAAAATTACTGCCATAGTTATACTTAATTGAAAGTCAGTTTTCAGATACAGGTGAATATAGAAATAAGTTAGAGTTCTAAGTTTAGAGCAAAATTTAATTGTAGGCCTATTTTAATATCTGCCTCCATATTTCCATTTATGTAAAAGATGTAATAAATAGATTATCATTTTTATATGATACACCTCAAGGAAATGTTTTGAAGCCCAAGTGTTTTAGGTCAGTGACTAAGTCAAGAGGTTTTGCTCTTAACTGTTTCCAGGTGTGTCTTACCTGGGGGTAACCTTAATTGTCAAGTTACATGTGATTTAGTCCCAAGGATATTGATTAAGCAAGTATTGAGTATCTTACTCAAGTCATAAGCCTCTTCAAACAGAAATGTAATTAAATTATCTCTAACAGCTTGAATGTTTTAATCTGTAGCTTCTATGGGTAATATATTTTAAGCAAAATAAACTGCTTAATAAATGCTAATATTGGTTTTCAGAGTCCTGTTTTGTAAAGAGCTGCTGAAAATAATGGGAGAAAAAAAATTATTCTAAAGCCATTATTAGAATTATTAGTAATTTTAGTGGTTCAGGCTTACTCTTCCCCATCCCAGCTAGCTTGGGATCACTAATGCTAATGAGCATCATTAGGTAGAGGATAAAATTAAGCAGAAAATTCTTCTAATGTTTCACATTTTAGCTAAGTCACAAACCAGATCCCTGAGCATAAATGGTATATGTAGGATGCTATTCCTGTGCCTCCCAAAGCCTTCTGTTTGCATCTTGACCGGGGGGCCTTGTGAGAAGACACTTAAAGTTTGTACTCAGACCATGTGTTTCATTGTAGTCTGCCGTGTAAGTTATTATTAGCTCTTTCACAGAAATCATCTCCACAAATTAGAGAAATATAGTTAAAAGTATTTAACTTTAATACTTTTTAAGGAAGCTGATTTTTAAACTTCAGTATTATTTCAGTTCAGTAAAATGGTGTATTAGTTACTTAATGCTACCTAACACATCTTAAAACTTAGTGGCTAAAACAACCACTAACAATTAGTTCTCATTCTTGGTTTCTGTGGGGCTCGGTTGGGTAGTTTTGTCTCAGAGTTTCTCATGAGACTGTGAAGACGTCAGCTGGGGTGTCAGTCATTTAATGTTTGGGGCTGGAAAATAACACTTCCAGGCTATTGGTATGCTCTTCCTTCCATAAGGCTGACAAGTTCATCTCGCCTGTTGATAAAGATGTCTTAGTTTCTCTTCACATGGGCCTCACCGCATGATTGTCCTTGCATCCTGATGGCTAATTCTCCTCCCTAAAGCAAGCCATCCAAGAGACCCAGGCAGAACCTGAAGTACCTTTATGACCTAGCCTTAGAAGTCACATATTGTCACTTTCTGATTTTCTTGATCACCCAAGCCAGCCCTGATATACTGGGGGGATCACACAGGGGTAAAACATACCAGGATCAGTACAGGCCATCATGGAAGCTGCCTGCAAAAGATGGCATTTATTCATAGTGTCACATTCATCCACAGTATTCGGGCTCCTAAAGCTTTTTCCTCTTTTTGTGTATTTCTTTAATTAACAGAAGTTCATATTATTTGAAACAGTTAAGATCAGGACATACATAAAGTGGTAAGTTTATGGCTTGGATTATTATAACTAGCGTTTGGTTTTTGAAAGAGATATGGGTATTAATGTATATTTTTCTGAATGTTCTTTATTATAGTTGTTAAGTTTTTCTGAGAAAGAGTCCGAAGTATAAAAACTAATTATGGACAATAGCAAAATTAATGTCAGGCAGTAGACTATAAATAGAAGATGATCAAAAAACAGTGATAATTGATGTTTTGTTAAGAAGTTACAGCAATCATTAATGACATAATTTCACATCATATAAAGGAAAACGATTGGAAGTATAAGGTGAAGTAGACAATTCACAGTCATAGAAGCCCCTCACAGATGTACTGACTGACCAGACAATAAAAAGGAAGATACAGAAGATTTCATAATTAGCAAATTAAAATAGAAAGTTTTACAGAGAACTTTGAACTCAGAAACAAAACACCCATATTGCTCTTGGGAAATATCAGAAGCTGGCATAACCTTACTACTAAAAGTGAACAAGGAGACTACAAAAAAGAAAAAGCTGTAGGTTATTCAACCTTAAATGCACAAATGTTAAATAAAATATTAGCAAGTCCTATTCAGCAGTGTACTGAATGATTCAATGATTCATTGTGTTCAAATAGAATTCCCAAATCCTATTTGTATTCCCTTTGTATTCCCGAAATACAAAGAAGTTTGTTAATATAGTTAAGATTTTATAATAATAATAATAATAATAAAGTTTACTGACCACTTGCTGTCTTACCAGACATTTCAAGGAGAAAATAAATTAATGATTTCTACAGATACACAAAAAGGATTTGTAGTCAGTCTTCGTTTTATATTTCCAGGATATGGGGGACCCTTAACCACCTAACAATAGAATGAAATGCCTTTAATGTCATAAGTGTGTATGTGATGAGAGACCTAAGCAAGCAGTAGTTAATAGTAAAATAGTAGACACCTTCCCATTAAAGTTAAGAACAAGCTTTAGGATACCTGCCTTTGTTACTGTTACTCGGTATTATTCTATAGGTCCTAACGAATGTACCAAGAAAAAAAAAAGTTTGGTAAAATATGTGGATGTGGAGGTGACAAAATTTGTAGACAATGTGTAATCAACTGAGAACATTGAGGAGAGTTCAGTTGAAAAATCAACTTTCCTATAAATCAGAGTTTATCAGAAAATGAGATGGGAAAAGTTATATTTTAAATAAGAATCATAATCTTCCTAGGAATCATTCTAACAGGAAAGGTAGAAGACTTCTACCAAAAGGGCAATAAAAGTAAAAGAATAGGAAAGGGTAAATTCCACAGGTGGGAAATGTACATGTTATAGAGGAGATATCCCATTTATGTTTAATGTTAATACCGTTGTATGAATGGGCATGTTCACATACGTACATGTGCATTTGTATTCCTGTGTGCGTATGTAGATATGTAGGAAAAGTCATAAAGGATGCACACTGAATTGCAATAGTCACCTCTGGGAATGATCTGTAGCTGTAAAATATCACCTAAGAAGGTATTTCTAGTTCTTTGAATATGATTAAGCAATAGCATATGTAAGTCAGTCACTTTTAGCATGTACATAATAATTATCAACATTCTAATAACCGTACCTACTTAACTTGCGAGAATTAATAACATATATAGCATTTGAAATGGCTAACATAGGTAGACATACAGAGATCATTTGGGGCAAAGGAATGTGCCTCTGTCACTAAATTCACATTTCTCTCAATCCTCAACTTACCAGACAGTCCTTTTGAGCAACCTGAGGTGTTGTTCAGATTTGTGAAAGAATGACTCTACAGATCAGTTATATAATCAATGACCCCATCTTCATGCCTTTTCTTGCTGAGCTGCTTTTGAGAAAGAAGTAGCTCTGTACAGTAAATCAGAGCTGTATATCCTACTGTGAAGACTGGGTGGCATCATACATCCCCGTAGACGTGTAGGAACTAAGTCATATTTCTTAACTCTTTTTCATGTTTAGAATTATTAGGTGTCTAATTTTTTTTTCATTTGGTCATATAGGCAGTAAACACAGTCCAGTTGGATTATAAATTTTGTGTGATAGAAGGCTTTAGCTCAGGCTCACTTTGCTTCTTTCTATGAAGGAAGTTGCTGAGCAGAAGTACTGTGGATTAACTTGGGGGAAGGATTGTAGTATATTTCTAAAATTAGCAGTCCTTTGTTGGCTGACACTTTATTTTTACCTAAATATTAAAGCAGGTCAGTAATAATCTCTGTGGGATGACATTTTTAAACCAGGCCTTACATCTCCTGAAACAAAAAAGTACATGTCTTTTCAATATTTTGTAATTTGAATCACCTTTTTCTCTAGTTTCTCCAAATAAGTGAGATTTTAGTGAAGAGTCCTAATTCTTTGTCCTAAACTCTTTGTTGTAAAGGGAGTTCTTTGTTGTAAATTATCTCTTTAATGGAATTACCTCTAACTACTTACTGCTTGGTCAGTTTTACTTTACTAATTAATTAATCTGTAATCTTTCAAAAAGTCTAATTATGTCAATCTGATGGAATTTCAGGAAATTCAACAAGAGACGGATATCCCTGAAAGAGAACTTGTTAGAGCTCTGCAGTCCCTCGCCTGTGGTAAACCAACACAGCGGGTTCTTACAAAAGAGCCCAAATCCAAGGAAATAGAAAATGGCCACATATTCACAGTTAATGATCAGTTCACATCCAAACTACACAGAGTCAAGATTCAAACAGGTATCTGGAATTACGGTTCCTCTTAAAAAAAAAATGGTACTTTTCCCCCTAAAGAAATTATTATCTGTTGGATTTCTGTCTTTAAAAAAAGTAATGCTTGGGGTGCCTGGGTGACTCAGTTGGTTAAGCGTCTGCCTTCAGCTCAGGTCATAATCCCAGGGTCCTAGGATCCAGTCCAGTATGGGGCTCCCTGCAGAGCAGGGAGTCTGCTTCTCCTTCTCCCTCTGCCTGCCGCTCCCTCTGCTTGTGCTCACTCACTGTCTCTAATAAATAAATAAAATCTTAAAATTTTTTTTAAAAGTAATGCTTTTCTGGTGCTGCATGACACATAAGCTTAAGGAGTAAAGTGGTTTTTATTCTTACGTGTTCCTGTCAAAATACAGTTGACTCCAAGTACAGTAAGCATTTAAAAAAGTAATTGGTAGTGTGAAAAGTGTACTTATTTCTGTATGGTTTTTGAGAAGGAAATAGAATTTTGTTAACATATTGGTAGTTACAAATAACATTTTAACTGGCTCAGTTAATGGACATCTCTTTTTAAAACTGATACACAGATTTCCCAAAGTTGGGGTTATCTATCTAGTGTGATTTTTAGATGTAGCTATTTATGTCTTAGTAGATAATCTTTTAAGTTTCAAAACCTTAAAACCCACATTATCTACTTTAAAAACATAGAAATGATCCTACTGTGAACAATTTTTAGTATGTTTTTATTTTTAATTAGTAATGAACATCCTATTTATTATACATTTACCATAATGTATGATGTGTGTTTTCTGTGTATTTAAGGGGGAAAAGACACTTTATCTTTGTGGATGTTTAAAATTCTAACATAGTTTGCCCCCTGATTTCAAATTTAGTGTTAGATAAACTTCCCAGGGCTGACTTCATCCATTACAGTTATGTACATAGTCTATGTAGTAAAACAGTATTTTATTTTTTTATTTTTTTAAACATTTTATTTATTTATTTGACAGAGAGATAGCACAAGTAGGCAGAGCAGCAGGCAGAGGGAGAGGGAGAAGCAGACTCTCCACTGAGCAGGGAGCCCAATGTGGGACTTGATCCCAGGAGTTTGGGATCATGACCTGAGCTGAAGGCAGATGCTCAACCGACTGAGCCACCCAGGCACCCGTAAAACAATATTTTAAAATAAGTTTTTAAAATGATTGCAGTTCTTTTGATTTTAAAAAATTGTGTTTACATTTTACATTAATAAAAGTGAAGTCTTTTAAAAATTGTTTTTATGTCAAATATATAATTGATTGCCAGATGACATTCATTCAGAAATGTTACCTACACACTTCTGCTGACCTTTTTGACCCTGACTGGATTTGTATGCCCTCTGAAGCAGAGTGGTATCTCTTTTAAAGCAGTGCCTACTTTGTCCCATAGTTGCAGACCATATCATTGTATCTTCATCACCAAAATGGCCCCATGTTTGGATACAGATTTAAATTGAAAGTAAAATAGAACTACACTAAAGAGAGTCATGGAATAAAATACCCTGTTTTCCCTAGTGTGAGATGTAAGACTTTATAGTTTGGGGCAGATACAGGTTCTGGATTTCAGGACTTGTTTGTATCCTAGGTTTAGAGGAAGATGTGTGGTGATATACTTATATCTGAATTACCAAACCTCACCCTGCTTTAGCCTAACTAAGTATATAACTCCTTTTAATCCCAGATTCCATCATGTCCAGCAGTTAGTAGTTTCAGATACTATTACTGTTATCAAAAAAATAGTCTTCTTTTCATGGATTTTTAATTTTGGGTGGTGGTGGTCTTTGTGTAGTATTTTAGATCTAATTAAAATAGAATTTTTTTGGGGGCGCCTGGGTGGCCTGTTCGGTTAAGTGTCCAACTCTCAATTTCGGCTCAGGTCATGATCTTGGAGCTGTGAGATCAAGGCCTGAGTCAGGTGCTCCGCTAGGTAGGCATGGAGCCTGCTTGGGATTCTCTCGCCCTCCTCCCTCTGCCCCCTCCCCCTCTCACTCGTTTGCTTGCTGTCTCTCAAATAAATAAATCTTTTTAAAAAGTAGAAAATTTTGATGTTAAGTGTGTGTGTGTATAGTACTTTAACTAAAATAGGAATACAGTTATATATAATAAGGAATTCAACTAAATCTCTTTAAAGTTCTTTTCAGCTATAAAATTCTGTAAAGAAATAATGTTTTCACTTCGAAATATTACTTAGATTAACATGACTATTAAAAATATTTTGTATAAGTTAAAATTTTCTCTCTGGTGATAAGTATTGTGACCACATAGGTTTTCTTAAGTTGTCAAAATACATTCTTGCCTTTTGGCTCATAATCAAAGATGCAGGGACTCCTCTGTCCTTACCTAATTCGGCCTTTTACTGTAGTTAGTAATAGAAGTTCAAACAAAGAAGTTATAAGTAGTACTCAAATAACTCAACCTTTGAAAAGATTCATTGTAATCTACAGCAGTTTCCATAGTTCACAGTCCTCCCCGCCACCACCAGCCATGTTTCCCTTGCCCTTTCCCTGATGCAGCTAGATACATATGTACCCCATTACACAAGCAAATGCTTCTGTTACCTTCTTCTTAAGGGAAGGGTATGGTGTGAGGCTCCGGGAGTGAGCTCCTGCCCTCACATTTTATAAAACCTCATCATTCAGTGTGTATCACCACAGTCTTCCCATTTATTTTGGAAATAATTTCTTTAGGTGACCAAATCAAACAGAACAAAATAGATGGTTTAAAAATTATTTCATTCTCCAACATTTTATTTTAAATATTTTCAAATCCATAGAATAAGTGAGAAACACCGTAATGGACAAAGGTATATGGCCATCACCAGTATTTATGAGTCATTAAACTTTTTGCCCCATTTGCTCTGGTGCCTTTGACTCTACCCTCCCCCTCTCCCTCCAAATGTGTATATATTTGCTACAGCATTTTAAATTAATCAGCAAACATCACACTTCTCCCTGCCCCAAATACTTCAGCATGCATTTATTTCTTTAGACTAAGATGTTTTCTAAAATAATTGTAATACTGTATCACACCCAAGAAAATTAATAATTCCATACTTATTTATTTGTATAAATATTTGTGTACCACCCATATTTAATGTCTACCCATATTTATTTGTCTGAGAAATGCCCTTCAGGGCCACCTGGATGGCTCAGTTGGTTAAGCATCTATAACTCTTGATTTCAGCTCAAGTCATGATCTCAGAGTCATGGGATTGATCAAGCCCTGAGTTGGGCTCTGCACTTAGTGGGGAGTCTGTTCGAGATTCTCTCTCCTCCATCTGCTCCCCACCCTCACTTGCTCATGCTCTCTCACACTCTCTCTCTCTCTTTAAAATAAATAAATTGTAAAAAAAAAAAATTGTCTTTCATATCTTACTTTTTAAATCCAGGATTTAGTCATGGTGTCCCCATGACATTGATTTTTATGTCCTTTTAGTTTCTATTTACTCTAAATCAGTACCTCTTTTTTTTTAAACGACATTGACTTTTTTTGAGGAAAAGCATTATTTCTTTTTCAGTAGGTCATCTTAATCTAATTTTACTCTTTTTTGTTAAGATATTAACTTGGGAAAAGATACTCAAAATAGAATTCTTAACCAAGGGGTTCTAATTAGAAACAGCTGAATGGATATGCATACCAGAATGATGTTTTACTAAATTGTACAGTCTGCTATCTTGTGGGTGTGCCCATGCCTAAGTCAGCAGTGTCTTATGTGCTTCTTTGTAATTTCCAGTTTCTGCCTCCAGAAATTTCATCCCTCTCTCTCATTGATGACCAAATAAAAAATCAGTAGCCATTTTTCTTTCTGTGTTACTTCAATTAGAGCAGAGTTGTAGGAGAAAGGGACTTCAATATTGAATCCCTGAGCAGTTGCCATAAAAATGGTAGGGAATAAGAAGAGTAAGACTTCTCCAAAAGGTTAGAATAGAGTATGCATTAGTGATAATGAGATTGTGATGGAAAAAAATTAATAAGATATATGATAAGAAATTTTTAGGTAGTCTGTGACAAGTACAAATAAATTACTTGTTCCTTTAACTAACATCCCAGTGGTACTTTCTATTTATTGAGCTAATTGCATCTTGGCAACACATAACTCTTTCCTTCTCTTAAAATATCTTGGCATGATGTTAGTAAAATACTAGTTGGCCCTGCAATGAAAATTATTTACTGGTAGTTTTTCTACTAAATATATCCAGCTACCATTTTTCTTCCAGGAGAGGAATCCTTGTATTTTATAAAAATAAAATTGGATTTATTATCTCTATAAAATTAATTCCTAATATTTAAAAATATTGTGTTAGAATTGCAAGATTTTTATATCCATGATTATTAAGTACTTAAATATTTGTTAAAATGTTGAATTAGGCACCTTTTGAATGTTTTCTTGAATTACTAAGTCTCTGTGTATACTCATGTTGAAATTGGTTTTTCTTTGTGGATAATTTTCTAAATTATATTGTTTATTTATAAACTGCATTTTTTCATTACATGGTAATTACATGGTAAGTGTCTTTTTCTTTTAGTTGCTGCCAAACAAGGTGAATCTGACCCAGAAAGGAAAGAAACGAGGCAGAAAGTGGATGATGACAGAAAACATGAGATCGAAGCTGCTATCGTGCGGATAATGAAATCCAGAAAGAAGATGCAGCACAATGTATTAGTAGCAGAGGTGAGAGCTATTCAAGACTAGGTTAATGTAGGAAAAGCAAAATAATATTAACAGTTCATATTTAGGAAGTTACTATATTCAAGTTGTTTAAAATACAATTTTAAAATTAGGAAACTAGAGTCAGGTAACACTTAACCATTAAAAGTATGGCACTTACTTGATAATTAAACACATCAGTACATCCAAATATGTGCACACTTTAAGAACTAATATATTTGTAATAAAAAATAGTAGAACATTATCACGTGAAGAATAAATTTTCCCTGCTACTTAATATTTTTTATTAAACAAGCTACCGTTACTTCTAAAAATAAGTGTTGCCATTGGAATAGGTAAGAAATGATTAGGGCTGAGTGAAGTGTTGGTAGAAGGTAGAGAGCTAAGTGATGATGAATGGGAAGTAGAACTGACAGGACTTGTGGGAAACGAGGGGAGTCAGGGACTCATAGGTTTCTGGTTTAGGGGCTAAATGGAGGGAGGGAGGGGCAGCATGCGGCTGTGTTCTGCATTCGCGGAATTTTGTACAAGCGGACTTTATATCACATGGCAGAGAAAGAGAATTATATGAGTGATTGGTCATTCATTTCAAAACTCATGCCATGTTGGCAGTTAGGTAACTCCTTAGTTTTCCCAGCCATTTTCATGGCTCTGTAGAGTGACCTTGATGGCAGTGCCTCGGGAAGGAAGGAGAGCTGAAAGCACCAAGAAGGGGCCTCATCCTTTGAGATGGTGGCTCGTGGGAAGGGTCAGAGAGCAATACTAGGGGACTGAGTGTTAAGTTGAGGTGTCCTGGATTTTGTTTTTCTGATGGAAAGATATTCAGCATATTTATATCCTAGGAATAAAGAAGGAATACTTGAAAGAAAATGGGGTTGAGGGGTAGTTGAAAGGTGAGAGGACTGTGTAGGGAACACAGGCGGGTGGGTAGACATGTTGACAAAGATAGTATTGACTATGCCTGTGTCGAGAACCCAGGGCAGGGTGGAGGGGGTGTGCTGAACAAGGGTGGATACAAGTGTGAATAAATGTGTATGTGTTCGGTGGTGAGAATGTGAGGAATTGCAGACCGAAACAGGATGTGAGGTGATGGTGCTCAGAAACTTGCTGAACTTGAACACATTAAGTTTGTGTTATCAGTCTATACCAGAAATTGGCAGACTTTTTTTTTAATGGCCAATTGTAGTGTGAAAGCAGCCACCGATAACAAAGTTGAGTGTGGCTGTGTTCCAGTAAGGATTTACAAAATAGGCTGTGAGGCTGTTTGGCTTGTGGGCTGCATCTTGTTGTCTCCTGGATGATGACTTTACTCAGCAAGGAACCAAGTAATAGATTTTGAATGATGTAGTAAATGTGGAGCAGGTTTTTGTTGAAGAGAGCCAAAGCAATCTGGGAGTTGAGGGTACTGTGGAGAGTGTAGCTGAAAGTGATCTTGCTTGCAGTCTGGACCCCGTCAAGGAGGTAAGGTCAAAAGAAATTGTTAGTAGCTTTAGAAGAAAGGATCAGAGGAGAAGAGATCTCACATGGGTTGAGAGCAAGTTTGTTGATACTGGACGGATAATACCAGAAGGGAGATAGATTTTAGCTAGAGGCAGAGGTACTGAAGTTCAAATTTCAAAGAATTGTCAATCCATTGTGGCCTTGGGAAATGAACTATCCAACAGGAGTAAAAGGAAAGTTGGCTTGTGGTTGGGTGGGTGTTCTGCGAGAGAGGCAGGGTAGGTCAGTGGGGAGAGCATGAACTTTGGGGGTAGACAGGTTTGGTTCTCATCTCTGATTGCTGTTTACTTTTAGCGCATGCATGTCAGTCTTCCTGTCTGGCTATTTTCCTCATTTGTAAAAGGAGACAACCTCCTTTGCAGGGTTAAGAGCAGTAAATAAATTGGTATGTACAGAGTGACTGATACACAGTGCACAGTCAGACTTCAGCTGCTGCTGTAGTTACATTTTATTTTTACCAGTGTCACCGTACCTAGAATCCTGACAGCAGCTGGAGAAAAGAATGACAACAGTAGCACTTACCAGGACCAGGAATCACCATTAATTCATTTAGCATATGCAATGACTTTCCTTTCCCAGGGGCCCAGTGCTCTTAAGTGGGAGAGCTGGGATTTGAATCTAGGTACTCTGGGGTCCAGAGTCTGCTCTTAAATACATTATGCTTCCTAAATTCTCTGAGTTAGGAGAGTAACCCAGAAGTTACTAGATTTAGACCATCAAAATGGTTAAACCATAATGTGCTATTCATTCATGCTAATATATTCTAACTAATTCAACTACTGACCCACTTCAGCATTCATATTCTCCTGTGAAGGAGGCATGTTTTAACCCATATATTACATTTTCAAATAAAACCTTTTTTAATTTAAAGTTTTGAATGGCAATCAAATTACTACAGTTTGATCTGTATCTTAAAATGACACGTCACTTCATTTCAAAGATAAGAATTTTTGTGTATTTATATGGAAATGTTACACATTTTAAAAATTTTCTGGTAGGAATTCGTTTTTTTACTTTCTCTTTTAGGTAACTCAGCAGTTGAAGGCTCGATTCTTACCAAGTCCAGTTGTTATTAAGAAACGTATTGAAGGACTTATTGAGAGAGAATATTTGGCACGAACACCTGAGGATCGCAAAGTATACACATATGTAGCATAAAATGCGTTCAGAAATTTGATTTATTCTTGGACTGTATTCTTCCGCATGGACTGAGAAGTTCTTTTAAATCATTAAATATTAAGACGACCATCTCTTCTATTAAATTACAGTACATGTTCTAGACCATTCAGATCAAGCCTTTACTCCCTTTGAGAGTTTTCAACATCAATTGATTGAGCTTCAGGCTTTACAACGTTTATCCCTGTAGAGATCATCTTTACAGTTCCTCGGGAAAATGTGAATGTGCCGCGTTTTGTTTTCAATACTGTATGAAAACAGGAAAAAATAAAACAAAAATTTAGAAAATACAGCTCATTAAAATAAAATTGTTGGATTTCATTTCCCCAGGTCTTCAGTGTTGATGTAAACGTGTTTTTGTAGTGTTGCTTAGCACTTTGCGCATTGTATAAGTTGGGTAACAAAAATGGTAAAAGAAATGACACAGTTCCCAGTTATCTTGCTCTGCTTAAGACATGTCTTTAGCTAGTCTTGTTTAATTTAAAGGTTTGATAAATATACACAGACCCAAGCATACATTTGATGAGCATGCTTTATTCTACCACATGCACTTACTAATCTTCTAGCCTTATGACTGACCAGGAACCTTTATTTTGGGCTCTTATACACTCCCTGATTTGGTTTTCCCCTGTTGTATTTTGAGATTTCCCAAATTAAGTCCTAACGATTGGGTTTTATTTTACGTTATCTCTAGAAAAAGAAAATATTTTAGTATGTATAAATTGTATAATAATTTTTTGCTGTTGTACTCACTGCTAATAGTGGATTGTATAGGGCAGTGTTTTTATTTCATTGTAGACAAAAATAAATGATTTAGTATACACACACCCACTAATTCAAGTATGTCAGAGCACAAAGTTGGCAGCTGGTTGTATTTAATTCAGACCCTTTGAAAAGCACATACAGCTGATACTTTGTTTATAAATATCTTAGGTTGCCCCTCTCAAATATATATTTTGGTGAAGCTGGGGTGCACTGTTAATTTTCTGTTTCAAATGCATTCTAAAGATGCAATAAATATGATTACCTTGATATTTTTTAACGAGATCTTCAGTTCTTGCAACTGTGTTTTGGGAAGTGATTAAGCAATATTTTTCAAACCTGATGATTCTTGGGTATTTAGCTATTGTCCTCCAAAGAGTCATCGTTTCATGTTTTCAAAGATTTACTTTGTGCTGAAGATTCATGTCAGTTATCCTGTGCTTCCGACTTTCACCAATGTTTTTTACACGATTGATCCGCAAAGGATTATAGTTTGCTTTAACTTCAGAGTATTTTTATCTTCGACTTTATTTAATTTTGTTTCATTTTGTTTTCATAAGACAGTGTTTCAGCCATGTAATTGGGGCAAACCACTATAGGTTTACTTTGGATAGAAAAGTGAAATGTTACTAATGAGTTGAAATAACCAACTCTTGGTTGACTATCAGTATTGTTGATACATATATTAGAATGTATGTCTCAGAAGATGATTTCTGTTTAAATTTATGGTCAAGTTACAACAACTGAATTCTAATATGGATTAAAAACTCCACATAAATATTTTCCCCCATGTGTCTCTTGGGTTATAATTTTCCTTTTGGACTTGGGAAATATTCTCTTACTGCATTTAATTTTGTCTCCATTTGTACTGTAGAATTATAAGCCTTATGCTCTTAATCTCTACATTTTCCACTTTTACATGATGCAATTAAGATGCAGATGAAAATTATCATGAACATTATTCTCAGGATACTTTTACCATACTTGAGCGCTAGTAGGGCAGGTGTAGAATGGAGATTTTACATAATTGGATTTCTGTAATGGGAGGGTGTTTGTGTACAGGAAGTTACTGGTAGTTTAGGTGGCACAGTTATTTTGTTGCTCTTAGTCCCCAGTTAGATAATTATGACACCTTGGGAAGTAGAACAACTCAGATTGTCGAGGTAATAAATATGAAAGGTGTAAAAACTTCATATGAAATCTCAGTGAATGCAAATTTAAGTGCTACTTTAAACCACTAAAAATCAGTAAAGTTAAAATTATGTTTTGTCTCAAGTGTGGTTGTACAAGTCAGATCTAGATCTAGAGCTTGAAGATGCTTGTTTGGGAGCACAGGTTTCATATTTATACTTATAAATGCTGATAAATATATTGAAACACATTTCTGAACTGCAGTTGGGTTGAATGGCCAGAGAATGATACTGCATTGAAAAACAAAACTGGGTCACCTAACACAGTTACATGTTTTAACTCTTAAGTATTATTTTAGTTCATAAAGCTCATAATGGTACATGTTGACATTGCTTTCTTTTCAGCAAGTGGTCATTCATGCTGTTTTTCTCAGTTTTTTAATGTCTTAATTTTGAAGAATAATACATCCTAATCATTTAATCCTGTTGATGTGAATAAATTTTGATGACTTACTTGAAGAATTTTGAGGGTGGATACATAGTTTTCTAACTGCAAAAAATGATGTAATCTTTGTTCACTTGTTAAGTTGTAATTCTCCACTATCATTTTCAAATCCAGGACAGTGTTTATTTTGGATTGTTACATAGTTATATTATTTAAAGATTGAAAATTCATTGCAATTAGGGAACACAGCCTCACAAAATAAAATGTGGTTGTGAATACAAGGATTCTTTATGTCAGTGAATTTTAAAAGGGGATGGGGGAAGGAACACATGTCTCTCCAAAGGATGTATTAGAATCACCTGTGTAGCATTGTATACCTAGACATGTACCACTCCCAAACCCCCAGGATACTTACTGATAGACCTTCTTAGTAAGAATCCTTGTCCTAGTAAAGCACTGTTGATGTTCCATTCCCCCAGTGTGTATGTTAGGTATCAAGAAAGGCTTAGGAGACAACCAGTGAGTGATCTTAAGATTATGCCAGAAAACTAGTACATTGGCATCATCTGGGGTTTCTAAATATTATTTAGTTCCTAAATTTGGAAAATAATTTCAAAATGTTAAATCCAGATGATGCTATTTTTGTTACAGTTTTAGATATTTATTTTGAATAACTGACTAGTACACAGGGTTTTATTTTTGCCTGTCTACTGTAACTTAAGGCTCAATTTTTATAGCCTAATTTTATATACGCTATCTTACGTTTACTGCTATTACTTTGTCTCCATTTGGGGAGGAAAGCTGTTAGATATGAAAATTGAAGATCATATATTTTACTATATGGTGCATATAGTCAGTCAATAGGTATTTTGTACTCTGTGGATATGAACATTAAAACACTTCAGGTTAGCAAAAATTATTCTGAATTATTTCTATTCCCCAAAGCAGGGATAATTAGAAGTGTTAAGCAAACAGTTAACAACATTTAAGTCCTTATTACTACGTGCCAGACACTGTTCTGTTTCACGTGCATTATTTAACTTAGTCGTCACATGACCTCTTTAAGATGGGAATTGTCCATTATGTCAGAGTACTGCTAGGAAAAGACAGAGCCAAGAAGTTGGACCTGGGTTTGATACTCCCGTGTTCTGACTCCTGAGCCTGTATTCCATGGTGTCACTTGACGTGACTTTTTGTTTATGAAGTCATTATTTTACTCCATACCTCATTCACAGGAAGGAAAGAGGATACAGCAAAATTATTCTTACTTACAAACTAAACTTAGAATACACGGAACATCTCAGTATGGAGCTTGAGATATTCCATCATCTTACTGGTCATCAGTTTTGGGTAGGAAGGGAAATGGAAGGCAATCCCTGCTATTCTGGAATCTTAGTGAAAGTTTTACATACTTCAGTGGGTTGCATGAATAGATGTTTAAATGGAGCTTAAATTCAAATCTTGAATTCTACAAGACATTTTTTCCTTCGCATACCTTGTGCCAAATTCATTATCTAGCCAGAAGTAAGAGGAGACATAAAAGTGACAGTGAATTTAGCAGGGAACAGTGCAGAGATGGATCATGAAGCTAGCCCCTCAGGAGAACGTGAACAACTAGAAAGTTTTGAAAAATCCTTGACAAATTTTAGAAATAGTTTGCGATTGTGTCACTTAAGTGTTTGATCCTCCTATTAGGGCTGAGATTGACCCTCCAGTGAATCAAGCAAACGTGGCCTTGTAATTCTATGGGAGGAGCTCAAAATAATTTTGCATATTTTTAGTAACAAATTGTCAAATTTGAAAAGTTGGATAACAGTACAGTTCCAATAATGCAAAACTTAATACAAGAATTCTTGCAGTGTGGGAAAATTAAAATTCGAAGTCTCAAAATTCTTCCTGCAGTTGTGCTGCTTCAATGCCTCAGCACAATGTCTGGCATGTGGTGGGTGTAGGCGCTCTGGAAGTCTCAGATGAATGCATTTCATGATCACCAAGTGTCTTAGCAGAAAGTTTGAAAGGAATTCAATTTCAGAAGTTAAAATGTGTACTGCATTATTGAAGGTATGAAAATAATATGGTGTAAGCATTATGTTTTTTACTTTCATAAATGGAAATAATTCGGTCTTTTCGTTTTCAACTAGGTAAAAAGTGGAAAATGTAGACCAACCATTCAGTTGTTCAGGTGATATTTAATGCTGATTTTAAAGCCCTCTTGAATCTCACATCCTATGAAAAAACTCAGACTTAATGATATAAAAGTTTATTCAAGAGCCTATGAATAGTTAATAGGGTGTGGGGATTTGGGTCCAAATCTAATTCCAAAACCTGTGCTTTTAATGAGTGTTAACATGTTCCCAGTGACTGGTTTGGTAAACTTTGGACAGAATTTTATAAATTGAATTTGAATCGAAAGTAGATTTTTTGTGTGTATTTTGGTGGAAATTTCTGTTGATTTATTAGAAAGTATTCATTGGAGAATTTGATACCGTAAAACTTACAGGTTGTGCACAAGAGTAAAATTGGTAATACTAGCTGTGTGTATTGGTATATATGATATATTCAAATTATTATGTTTACAATAAGTATATAACTGATGCCTGATATCAATATCTGTAGAATTCATCCTTTTATTTCCTATATTGATGCTGTCCTCTGTATTAAAACATAACCTACTAGACCAGTTTTTAAATGGAATGGGTTTGTAGGCCAAGAGAGACAGAAAACTTAGCAGAAAGGCATGGAATCCAGTGGGGAAAAGGACAGAATCTGCTTTTTGTTCCAGTGTAGCTGAAGCAATAGGCAACCAGCGTATGTAACTATAAAATAGTCTTGTCGAAAACCTATTGTATCTTATACATCTAAATGAAGAAGGAAAAGGGAGTGGGATAGCCTTCAAATGTTAATTAGACCTATGCACATTATGTTCATCACATTCTCTCATGTTTGTCTGCAAATCCGCTTTGCAATACTCCTAAGTATTCTTAACGCTTTTTTTAAAACCAAAATAGGTATTACCCAAATCTGTAATAAGGCATCCATATTCACCAAACTGACTTGAGCTAATTAAAAAAATAATGCAATCCATTCTCAAAGAAATGAAGTGTTGTAGTCATTAAGGTTATACAAGCGTACAACAGAATTTTTAAAAACTTCCCAAAGCAGATCAGCAAAGCGCACTGGTGTTTTAAAACTTAACTGCACACCAGGATTTTCTAGGGAAGCTTTAAAACAAAACTAATGCCTCTTGTAGATTTTGCCTTAGTAGATCTGAGGTGCTGCTTTTGTTCAGCTAAATTTGGGAACCATTGCTTTTGATGATAGGTATTAAAGCATATAAATTCCCGATTTGACTAAGAAGAGAATGTTCATTTGATATGCAAGTTGTGAGATTTTCTTTAACCCCTTACATGTATTTACTACACCTCAGCTGGTTAAAGTAACATGTTGGTCAAGAGTTTTGATTCCAGTGTAGGCCAGTTAGTCATGGGCACAGATAACAGTATTAATCACAACCCACCAGTTGTCATTAGTGGATCCTCTTAAAGGGGGGGAAGGATGAGTCAGTAATCATGCCCTCATAGTCAAAGAGCAACTTATGGTCTTACAGTTGTAATCAGGCATTCCCATGGAGAGAAATTGAATCCAGAAACCCATGTATTCCAAGTTCAGTTACCTTTATGCCACTAGTCTAAGAACTACTGGTTGTGAAGTAGTTTAATGAGATCTGGGTAACAAAAATTGGTATGTTTGTGCTGCCAACTTTGTGAGATCATAAAGTATAAGCCATAGTCTCAGCTATTAAAAGTGTGATCCAAATGATGTGAAGTGTTTCCAGTGAAATTTAATCTTTTGTTTGATGGTCATCCACTTAATCTGACATGAGGTGACTCCCATAAGAACATGACACTCCCAATTCCCTAATAGCCAAATCTGACTTTTGGATTATTTCTCAGTAATGAGCTTTATAGAATCATCCATATTCTCTTACTGTACCAGTAATTTAGTAAAATGCGTGTTTTTAATTGTTTTTCTTGTTCTTGAAAAAGTTGAGACTCCTGAAAACCACTCCATCAGATTGGTGTGTAGAGTAAGTAAGATCTAAGTCTATAAGGAAATCCACAAGCTCATCCCCAGGAAAACCCCATTCTCAAGGTCAGTAAAAGAGGGAGGGCCCCCTTCCGCCTTGCACTTTGGTCCCTGAAGGTACACTTTGGAGATTCTTCACTATTGCTGTTGTGCTCATGACCCTGGCCACAATTACTGCTGCTTTTAACCCAAGTGTTGGATACACAGCCGATCAATGTTCACTTGTCTTTATAACTTTGACTTCTCCATCGGCCTCAATTATGATCCAGTGGTAGATCTGGATGACAAACAGCATTACTGCTCCTGAGGGAAATTTTGCCTCTGTAGCTTCTCTTAGAAGATTTGGAGCTTGAATTTACCAAAGGAACAGCTGGTAACATGCTCTCACTGTAACAGCTCTTACCTGCCTGTTACTTAGTTCTCAAATGCTAGCTTCATTCCCACCCACTAATAACAATAACCCCCTTCTGTATAGTTAATAGACCTGCATATTAACCCAAGCTGTTGCATTAGCCTTATTAAATATGTCGTGCTCTAATCAACTGAATTTATGGTCTAGAAACTTGGATTTATAAACTAAACTAGTCTATACTGTTCTTCCCTCTCTTTTGAGCTAGTGTAACTTCTTGAGATATAATGCTTATCTAAATTACTTCCTGCAGCCCTTCCTTAAAGGCCTGTTTTTCCTACTTATTTTTTGCAGTCAGTATGACCAAAAAGCGAGTTTACTAAAACAGTTACAATCCAATTACATTGTTGAAATCCAGTATTGTGCAAATGGTCTGCACATGTATGTGTGCATGTGGATACGGGTGTAGGTGTGCACATGGGTGTGCACAGTTGTATGTGCATGGGGTGAGTGACATTAGGTCTTTGAAGTAGTGCATAGCTGATATGTAGGTTGATAATTTCTGTTCTAAATTACTAGATACATAGTTTATCATATGGGAAACCACTTAATAAAATAAAATGAGTTAAACTTGTTTTATTTATTTTGCTACCTTTGCTAAGAAAGTGTATTATTAAATATTAATAAAATTCTGTTAGGCAAAAAATGTACAGGTACATGCAAGCCTACATAGATGGAACTCCTTAGGAAATTTGTTGACTAGGAAATAAAGTTGTATTTATAAGTTAATTCCCCATGGTTAAGTGTGTCATTGTCAGGTATAACAATGTAAATAACTCCCCTCTTTGGTTTAAAAAAAACAAAAAACAACTACTCGAAACAAACATAGAAAGATGTCTACATATATATGAAAATGTATTTAGTGCAACCAGAGATTTACATAATTTATATTCTTTTTATAATTTCAGATGTCAGCTTTCTGCAACTGACATACACGTCTACAGCTTTTTGAAAAGAGGTGGGTGCATACATAACCTGATCTGTCTCTAACAACTCTGGGTCCATGGGCATCAACTACAGTAGTTCAAGTTCTGTCCTTTTGGCTTGTCTGGCTTCCCTCCCAGCTGGCTGTGAGTTGCCTCCTTTTTCAGGGTGCCCACCTTTGACAGCCCCCTTGCTTCCCTGGTACTAGAGAAGCAAAAGAACGGCAGAGCACAGTTGCTCTCTAGGAGTGAATGAGGCTGAAACAGGAGGCGGGGAGGAGAGGGCCTGGCTTTGTGAGAGTTTGCCTGGATGTTGGGAGTGAATTTGGGTTTGGGCTCTGAAGTGTAGGGGAAATCCAGCCTCCAGAATAATGACATGTAATGGTGTAGTGTGAAATTGCCTTCTATCCTGAGTTGTGATTTTTCAAATTTCCATCATTCCGGGTTTACTAAGAAAACGTCTTTAAAAAGGAGTGAACATGGTGCATAAACAATGAATCTTGGATCTCTGAAAAAATAAAGTAAAAAATAAATAAATTTATTAAATAAATAAAAATAAAAAGGAGTGGAGACATTGGAAGGGACCGTGGAGGATAGGATGCCAAGACTAAATTCCACAAAGAATTCTAATTCATTCTTTAATTCACTCAAGGCAGAGTGTGTGCAAGCAATTTGTAAAATTCATATCTTTTCAGAAGTTACTGGTATTAGTGGTGGGATGTCCCATTCATCCCCAGGTGAAATTGGGATGTCATTACTAAATGAACATTCCCCATCTGCTACATAGTGTATCATGCATAACCTACTACATTTAAAGAATGTGAATGTCATGAAATATGTTCATACTATATTGAATGACATTTTTTTCATAGAATTCATTTGTGTAACCATTTATTATATATCTTTAAATATTTAGCCGTATTTAATATGTATTTTCATATGTATTTATCTGTACATCTTCTATGTGCCAGGTGGAGTTTTAGGCCCTGGAGACTGAGCAGTGAACAAAACAGATAAGAGACTTTACCGTAAAGAGGAATATATTGGGGAAAATTGCCAATTATGATAAATTATATAATGTGCAGAATGGTGCTCCTGGGTGGCTCAGGGGGTTAAGCCTCTGCCTTCGGCTCAGGTCATGGTCTCAGGATCCAGGGATCAAGTCCTGCATCGGGCTCTCTGCTCAGCGGGGAGCCTGCTTCCCCCTCTCCCTCTGCCTGCCTCTCTGACTACTTGTGATCTCTCGCTCTGTCAAATAAATAAATAAAATCTTTTTTAAAAAATGTGCAGAATGTATGGGCTGTGAGAAAAAGTAAAGCAGCTCAAGAATAGGTGGAGGGGAGGTCACATTGTAATTCTAAATAGGATGATCAGGGCAGGCCTTCTTCAGAAGGTTAGGTTTGAGCTAGATACGCCCTGAAGGAAGTGAAGGAGCAAGCAAGCTATGGCCCTGTCAGGGAAGAAAGTTCCAGGTAGAGAAGTAGGACAATTCAAAGACCTGCCTAGAGTGTTCAAGCAACAGGGAGGAGGCTGACATCACCGGTGCAGGGTGGAGGAAGGAGAGAGAAGTAGATGTTGCGGGTACAAGGGAATAGGAAACTGGAGGGTTCTGCAGGCCTTTAAAGACTGGCTTTTACTGGAGGGGCCTGGAGAAGAGCTGTCAGGGGCATCAATAGGGCCATGACACAAATCTCACTCGGGCTTTAGAAAGATTGCTGTAGCCACTGTGTTTTATGGCTATTGCCATAGTCACAAGGTGAAGACAATGAGAGCTTGAACCCAGTGGTGGGCATGGCTGTGCTGACAAGTGATTCGATCCTGTATGTATTTCACACAGAGAATCTGAGGAATCGGATGTAGGCTCTAGAGAGAAAGAGATGTCACCAAGGCACTGGATCTGAGGAACTGGTGAGAGAGTCTTGCCATTCCCTATTTGGGGGTAAAGGTGAGTGAGGTGGTTTTTCCTTCCCCTTCCCCTCTCTTCCTTTCTTTTGGTTTTTGACTGACTTTATTTTTTTTTTAACAGTCATTTTTAGGGCAGTTTTAGGTTCACAGCAACATTGGTCATTTTACTTTGAGGAAGGGGTGAGCTGTGGTCAGTTTAGAGCCTGTTAAGTTTTGGGATCTTAGACAACCAAGTATGGACATCAAGTAGAAGCTGGATCTATGCATCAGGGGTTTAAGGCAAGGGTGTGGGCTGGAAATACAAACTCCGGAGTTGTTACTGTGTAGGTGGTGTTTATAGCCGTGAAACTGGTGGAACTCACCAAGGATGTGGTCGGTTATCAGCATACTGGTATTTCCATCTGTGCCAGCGGATCTGAGTCTTCTAATGGTTTTCCTTTGTCAGGTGACACAGTGTTAAGTTTTGTCAGTAGAAGGTACTAATGAGGCATCACCAGAGGAATGGTCTTCTGTCCTGGGTCTGATGTTCACCCACCAGGTTTTAGAAGGACACTTTTTTTTTCTTTTCTTTTTTTTTTTTTTTTAATTTATTCATTTGACAGAGAGAGAGAGATTACAAGTAGGCAGAGAGGCAGGCAGAGAGAGAGGAGAAAGGAGGAAGCAGGCTCCCTGCCGAGCAGAGAGCCCGATGTGGGCCTCGATCCCAGGACCCTGGGATCATGACCTGAGCCGAAGGCAGCGGCTTTAACCCACTGAGCCACCCAGGCGCCCGACACTTTTTTTTTTCATCCAGTGCCCCACTTGCATGTTTTTCCCAGCCCTCGGTATCCCAGGGTCTAGCTCTCCCCAGCATTTGGCCACCCCATCTCTATCCCAGTGCTTTCTTAAGCCCTTGACCCAGTCATGGCAATTTGGCTGCAACCCCCAGACTGTGTGGACCTATCCCACAGCACAGACCACCGCTCCCTCACTTCTCCCCTCAGCCCCCCACCCCCGTGCACACATGCTAGGAGGCATGACTACCCTCCCATACGGCACTCCAGCCATCTGGGCCGAGTCTGGCACAGAGGGCTACTAGGTTCCAGCAGAGCCAGCTGCTCCCAGTTCCGGCAGCGCCTGCAGTGGTGCCCCAATCCCCTCTGCGCACCCAATCTCCCTTGTCCTACCGATCCTCTGTTATCCCATCAGCAGCCCCAGCTCATCTGCACCTGGGGATTTGTTTCCCGTGGCCTTCCCAGCACAGACACCCAGTGCCCAATGCACGTGTACCTGTCAGCCTCAGCTCACCTGGCTCCCAGAGGGTTGTTCCTGCCCGCACGGTGACAATGGGCCAACACATTTCTCCTTTCAGTGGGCTGCAGTTTCACCTTCTTCGGTGAGGGCTGAACCCCGTTCCGAGCCTGTCCCTCTTTAAGCACTCTCCCTTGGTCTAAGCTGCCCCTTACAGTTCTCTTGAAATCTTCACAATTAGTCTTCTAAAATGGCTACTAATTCCTTATTTTAAACTTCTTACATTTAAATTACCCTGTGGCATCCATCACCTGAGTGGGCCCAAACTAACAGAGGAGTTGATAGTAAAGAGAAGAAGAGGTCGAGGGATTTGAGCTCTGGGGCACCTCACTGTTAAGAGGTTTGGAAGAGTGACTAAGGTGAGACAGAGTAAGCCAAGTGGCCAAGGAAGGAGGAAATCAAAAGAACATGGCATTATATCACTAGAGCCTCGCAAAGAACACGTTTACAGAGAAGGCCGTTATCAATTATGTCAAAAACTGCTAGTCAAGTATGATGAGAACTGAGCATGAAACTCAGGATGTAGCAACATGAAGGTCACTAGCAGCCTTCACAGAAGCAGAAACATTAGAAGGACTCTGAAGAGTCCATCTACCAACCTGTCACCCAAGGCAAGACTGCTTTTGAGATGCCCTGGACAGATCTTCCACCTAAATACATGCATCCAAATTTGCTTGCAATATCACTATTTAGTTAATTTATTCTATTATGAACTTTAGGGCTTTATATAATAAAATTTATATAAAAATACATTTTTCAAATGATCAGAGGCATCTGCTATTGCATAGAAAGCCATAGAATATTGAGATGTCCTCAATATTGTTTTTATATATCTACTAATATTTATTGAGCATCTGTTGTGTTGCAGTATTGGTCTAGGAACTGGGACATGGTGGTGAAACAGAAAAGCAAAAAGCTTGTCATCATGAAGCTTCCATTTTGGTGGGAGATCCAAGTAATAAACTAGTGAACAGATACATAAACTAAGGTGTTTTCAGAGTGATATGCACAATGAAGAAAACAGAGTGAGTGCCAGGAACAGCAGGGAGTTACTTTGCAATGGTGTAAGTGTTTAGAAAAGTCCTCTCCAAAGATGGGCGCCTGGGTGGCTCAGTGGGTTAAAGCCTCTGCCTTTAGCTCAGGTCATGATCTCAGGGTCCTGGGATCAAGGCCCGCATCGGGCTCCCTGCTTGGCAAGGAGCCTGCTTCCTCCTCTCTCTCTCTCTCTGCCTGCCTCTCAGCCTACTTGTGATCTCTCTCTCTGTCAAATAAATAAATAAATAAAATCTTAAAAAAAAAGAAAAGTCCTCTCCAAAGAAATTTGAGCATTTGAGCTAAGACCTAACTATGGACAGAGGTGAAAAAAAATCTTCACAAAAAGGATTCTAGATAGAGTGTGTAACAAATAGAAGGAGTTTTGTGGATTCAAGGGGCAAAAAGAGGCCAAGATCACAAGCACAGTGTGGAATCTGGGAAAGAAGTAGAAGATAAGATAAAAAGAGATGCAAGGAGAACTGTAGTTTCTGTCATCATGGAGGGTGAGAGTTACACTCCAGCTCTAAGCAATTAGAGATCTGGACAAATTGTATATAAAACAGTGGTTTTCAGATTTTGGACAACTTGCAGTTTTAACTGTGATCCTTGAGAGAAGGGGAAAAAGAAGCCCATCCCTACGATTGCACTAGGTTATGACGGGGAGACCATTTCTAGACGTAAGTGCAGGGAGGGAGGAACTTGGACCCTGGAAGTCTTTCTAGGTTGAAGAGTCTGAGGTCAGAGTTTAGGGTGATCAAAGTGTGGATGGGATTTGGGGGTCATAGTCCAGAGAAGAGAGGACTGTGCCTGGAGACAGTGCAGGATACCCGCGGTGGTGTCCTCTCAAGTCTTTGGCTAAGTGTTGAGTTAAGCACTGATGAGAGGAAATTACCCAAATCCAAGGAAAGATCCAGCAGACAGGAGAAGGCAGAAGAGTCTCAGAGCCCAAACAGGATTGGGTTTCATTTATGCCCCTATTAACCAAGTGGAAAAGTCTTACAAAACACAAGGCATTGGATAGAATCCTCAGAGGGGTGTCAACTTAGTAGTGAAGCAAAATTAGCTGTAGACTAAAGGCTGCTCTAGTCCTACACCAACAGGGATCAAAAGCAAACCTCAAAAGAATCCAACTGAGTCCAAGTACTTTAACTGTGAACCAGTATGTAAAAGAATGCAACAAAACCTGCAATCAATACATACAACTCACATCTAGCATCCAATTAAAAAAATGACTAGAGGGGTGTCTGGCTGGCTCAGTCAGTGGAGCATGTGACTCTTGATCTCAGGGCTGTAAATTCAAGCCCCACGTTGGGTATAGAGATTATGTAAAAATAAAATGTTAAAAAAAATTACTAGACATGCAAGTAAATGGAATATGACCCATAATCAGTATAGAAATAAAACAGACCTATAAAGTGGAGATGATGCAAAATAGCAGCTCTTATAAATACAGCCCACGTATTTAGGAAGGAGAGAAAAACAAGATCATAAAGAGGAAAGGAATAGATGATATAAAAAAAAAGACTCTAATGGAACATTGAGAGATGAAAAACACAGCATTTGAAATGAAAAACGTGTTGGATGATATTAAAACAGAAAAGCTCAACTTTACAGACATAGCAGTAGAAGCTATTCAGGCAGTTCAGAGATATTAAAAACAAAACAAGAGAATAAAGCATCAGTGACTTTTGGGACAATATTAAATAATCTAAAATATGTGTAATTGGAGTCTCAGTGGGAGGGCTAAGGAGACAGGGACTGAAAACATATTTAAGAAATAATCAACATTTTTCAAAATCTTTTAATTATAAATCAGTGGTTGGAAAACTATGACTTGTGGGCCAAATCTGGCCTGATGCCTATTTTGTAAATAAAGTTTTAATTGGAGGGGCATCTGGGTGGCTCAGTTGGTTAAGCGTCTGGCTCTCATTTTGGCTCAGGTTATGATTTCAGGGTCCTGGGACCCAGCCCCGTGTCAGGGTCCCCCTCAGTGGGAACTCTGCTTGAGATTCTCTCTCTCCCTCTCCCTCTGCCCCTCTTCCACGTCCACATGTGTGTGCTCTCTCTCCCTCTCTCTCAAATAAATAATTCTTTAAAAAACTTTATTGGAACACAGCTGTGCTCATTTATGTATTGCCATTTCCATATTATGGCTGCTTTTGAGTGGTTGTGATAGCAATTCTTTGGGGTGCCAAACCTACATTATTTACTATCTAGCCCTTTCCAGAAAAAATTTGCCAGGGGACTGGGGGAAGAGATTAACTGCAAGAGACCAGAAGGGAATCTTTTGGGTTGAAGGTATTGTTCTGTATCATGAGTGTATTTGTCAGAGCTCATTGAATTGTAACCTTAAAACTGGTAAATTTTATTGTATATAAATTGTGCTTCAATAAAGCTAATTTCTCAAAATACAATAGGTGAAGGACTAGTTCAACATCTTGCAGCCTTTGATAAAGAGGTTGGCTTGAATTTTATTTATTTATTTTTATTTCTTTAAGATTTTATGTATTTGACAGAGACACAGCAAGAGAGGGAACACCAGCAGGGGGGTGGGAGAGGGAGAAGCAGGCTTCCCGCTGAGCAGGGAGCCCGATGTGGGGCTCAAACCCAGGACCTTGGGATCATGACCTGAGCCGAAGGCAGACACTTAATGACTGAGCCACCCAGGCGCCCCTAGCTTGAGATTTAAATGTAATCAGTGGGAAGCCAATGGAGAATTTTAATCAGAGGACGGACAGTTTGAAAGTTTAAATGGTCATTTAAACAGTAGTGTTGTGAATGAGGGACAAGATCCTGATTTCAAGGGTTTTGTAGTATTTTCCCGAAAAGATGATGGCGGCTTCTGAACTCCCTTGATGAGGTGGACTGGTGATGTGTTTTCAAGGGAGATCCAGCTATCTTCCTGATTAAGTATGGTAGCCAAGCCTGGAACCCCTGGCCCAGGCAAAACTTCAAGGTCTTGGACAGGGAGGTAGGCGGTAGTGCTGTTTACTGGGATGGGCAAGACTGGGGGAAGGCAAAATCCAGAATGTGAACACCTGACTCGTCGCGTGTATGCCAGATAAATTAGAATGTTCTACACACATAATCCTTTGGCTATTGCAGTTGAATTCAGGCATTCCTAACTTGGCAATAAGTTCACTTTCACTCTGGTCTAATGCTTTTAGAGAAAAACCAGCATTTTGACAATTGACAGTTGCATAAAAAATGAAAAATTCTGGGCACCTGGGTGGCTCAGTGGGTTAAAGCTGCTGCCTTCGGCTCAGGTCATGATCTCAGGGTCCTGGGATCGAGGCCCGCATCGGGCTCTCTGCTCGGCAGAGAGCTTGCTTCCTCCTCTCTCTCTGCCTGCCTCTCTGCCTACTTGTGATCTCTCTCTGTCAAATAAATAAATAAAATCTTAAAAAAAAATGAAAACTTCCTGTTTTAGATCTAGTTTAGATATAGATCATTGTGAACTCCTGCATAATTCCTCCTCCCGGAAGATATTTAAAATTATGTTGAAACAAAATTAAAACATTAAAACATTATCAGTAAGGAGGCATTTTGAATGGCAATTCCACTCACTATAAAAATAATCAGTAAGGAGATTAAGAAAGATAATTTTACTGTGTTAATCTTCAGCAAAGTCACTCTCCTTTCACACCTTGAGTTCTCATTTCCCCAAACACTGTATTACTCCAAAGGTTCTAACATTCAAACTCTACCATTTGCATGCTCCTTGTCTTTAATGGTGTGCTAACTTATATTTGGACAAATGATTAACCCACATGTGTCTTTTCAATTTTTATCATAAAAAGCATTTTCTGGTGAGCTAACTGTATAGTATTGTCTTTTTTAAAAAATATTTATTTATTTGACACAGAGAGAGAGCGATCACAAGTAAGCTGATAGGCAGGCAGAGAGAGAGGAGGAAGCAGGCTCCCTGCTGAGCAGAGAGCCCGATGCGGGCCTCGATCCCAGGACCCTGAGATCATGACCTGAGCTGAAGGCAGAGGCTTTAACCCACTGAGCCACCCAGGCGCCCTGTATAGTATTGTCTTATTAATTATTCATGTGTTTAACTTTATTTTGTGAAAATCAATACCAGTAAATCAAGCTCTTAATGTTTAGAAGGATCTCTCCTTTATATGTTTGTTCTTTGAAAATGAATCCTGCTTTTCTATCTGAACTTCTCCTGCCTCCGTCCTCTGCAGCAAAACCCTTCACCAATGACCTTTGTCTTTTCAGGTGTGGCCATACAATGTAAGTGAAGCAAAGCAGAACCAAGAAAATTAGTTCCAAATCTGCTGGTGTCTGGAAGCACCGTATCACCTGGAGGTAGGGCCCTAACTGAATGAGTGCGTTGGGTTCATCCCAGCCTGGCTCCAGCTTAGAGCCTTCAATTCCTTTTCTGAGTCAGATATGTCCCTTCATCTTGTGAGGTTCCTGATTGCTCCTACTACACATCTGGTTTAATCATCCCCATATAGCTTCCATGCCTAAACTTCCCCTCGATGCTCTTCTCCTTTCTCCTACCTACTGACTTGAGGTAATGTATATTTCTTTGTCTCCAGCTGGAAGAAGAAATTGGTGTTTCTCAAGGAAATGAGCTCCTCAGGTGTCTGGGTGGCTCCATCAGTTAAGCATCTACTTTTAGCTCAGGTCATGATCCCAGGGTTCTGGGATCGAGCCTTGCATCTGGCTCCTTGCTCAGTGGGAAGTCTGCTTCTCCCTCTCCCTCTGCCCCTCTGCCTGCTCATGTTCTCTCTCTCTCAAATCAATAAATCTTAAAGAAAAAAAAAAAAAGGAGTGAGCTCCCTGAAAAAACATCTTCTTCAGGCAGATATGTCCATTCTCATCATTCAGAAATGAAATCAAGACTTTACTACGGTGTAAATGGGAAAACTGCCAAATATAGTCTCCTGGTCTCCAGCTCATGGGATTGGGCATCTCAGCCACATTTAATTCTTCCACTGATTGCCATTTTCCTTTAAATAATCTGACCTACAAAGAGTCACAAATATTTGCATTTTTCTTGATTTTAATCTAAGTCCAGTCATAATAAATCAACTTCTTTTTGTTCAGTGTGAGTTGTTTCCCGATGTAGAATCCAAGACACCTGGATATCTACTAGTCCTTCCCCAGTGGAGTTTCAGTTTCCTGGAGTCCCTGGGTTGACGGAACATATTTTCATGCACACACACACACAGATACACAAACACACACAAATCCTTTTGTTGTTTATTATTGCTTGTTTTCATTTCAAATCAGCTTGTTCCAGAATAAAAACTATTTTCAAAAAAAAATAAAAATAAAAAAGACCTGAGCTGAATGAAAGCTACTACAAGATGGATTATCTCTGCCTGGGTGTATGAGTTTCCTATGGCTGCTATAATAAATTACCAGGAAATAGAGCCTTAAATTTATTATTTTATAGTTCTGGAAGTCAGGCATCCAAAATCGGTGTCACTGGTGTAAAGTCAATATACCAGCAAGGTTGTGGCCGTGTAGGCACCGTGGGAGAAAATCCATTTCTTTGCCTTCACTAGCTTCTGAAGGATGCCTACTTTCCTTGGCATTCTTTGAAATTCCTACATTCCTTGGGAGAGGCTCATGGTCTTCCATTTTCAAGGCCAGCCTGAAACATCCTCAAAACTCTCCCCTCCTCCCCCACTGCCTCTGTCAATCACACACACACACACACACACAACCCGTCTTCGACTCTGACCCCCTGCTTCCCTCTTACAGGGACCCTGTAATCACATCAGGCCTTCCCTGATGACTCAGGATAAGCTTCCCTCTCAAGATTTATAACTTAATCATATCTGTGAAATTCCTTTTGCCTATAAAATAACATATCCTTAGGTTCCCAGGATGAGGATGTGGACATCTCGGGGTGGGGTAGGGAGGCATTATTCAGCCTGGTACACCAAGTAAACCATTTTATCTTGTTCTTTAAAATAAACATTATAATTAGTTAAATAATCAATATTTAATTTCTTTTGGCTAGACGCCCACAGAATTTAAAGACCTCTACAGTTGTGTGATGAGTGTTCAGAGGAACTTGTAGATCCCCTTTGTTTTTGTTTTGTTTCATTTTTAAAGGTTTTATTTATTTCTTTGTCAGAGAGAGAGACAGCTCAAGTAGGGGGAGCGGCGGGCAGAGGGAGAAGCAGGCTCCCCACTGAACACAGAGCCTGATGCAGGACTCCATCCCAGGACCCTGAGATCATGACCTGAGCTAAAGGTAGATGCTTAACCACTGAGCCACCCAGGCATCCCACCTCTTTGGGTTTTTTGTGGCATTGACCAGTTCCTTTTCTTCTGTCACTTTATAATATAAAACATTATTTCTGAATTAGCAAAAGGCCATCCTTTAATCGGGCTGAACAATTCATTTGAAGAAGGCCATGTAAAAGTGTTTTGCCAGTAGAAAACTCATGTGACGTTAAGGCCAACAGGATAATGTTATGTCTTAATTCTTGCCATGCTGATGGCAGCGTATTTTCTAATGTATCATCTTTGGGCTTGAGATATCAAAAGTAATTTGAAGAACTGGTATAAGATTAAGTTGATTTAACTAGAAACTGTCAAGACTCTGCTACATGCAAGATACCTAATGAAATACCTTAAAGAACATGCCATCCAAATGAAGAAGCAAGACAAATCACATGAATACTTAGCCATGCTGGGCGCGCAGGCATTACTGAAGAGACAGCCAATATATCCAGAAAGACTTCTGTGTTCTTTCTTGCTCCTTCAGTATTTCATTTGAATCAGTTTTCACTTGGAAAAATTTGAAGGGTAGAGAATGAGTAGGAAGGTACAGTTTTGTTTTAATTAATAGACTATTTTTCACAGCAGTTTTAGGTTTACAAAAAATGTGACAGAAAGTTCATTGAGTTTCCACATATCACTTCTCTGCTTACTGTTTCCTGATTATTAATATCTTGCATTAGTGCATTAGTGAGTTATATTTGTTACCATTAATGAACCAATATGGATGCACCATTATTAACTAACATCTGCATTTTACATTAGGGTCCACTTTGTGTGGTTTTGACAAATGCCTAATGTTAGGTATCCACCATTCCAGGATCATACAGAATAGTTTCACTACCATAAAAATCCCCTGGGTTTCATTTATTCATCCTCTCATTTCCCTCAAACTTCTGAGAGCCACTGACTTTTTATTCTCCCTATAGATTTATCTTTTCTTGAAAAGTCATATGGTTGGAATCACATAGCAGGTGGCCTTTCCTGACCGGCTTTATTCATTTATCCATATGTATTTAAATTTCTTCCATGTCCTTTCATGACTTTATAACTAATTTTTTTTACCACTGAATAATATTCCATTGTATGGGTGTTCCACAGTTTGTTTATCCATTCCCCCATTAAAGGACATCTCAGTTGCTTCCAGCTTTTTCCCAACTATGTATAAAACTGCTATAAATATTAGCATATAGGTTCTGAGTGGACAGAAGTTTTCAACTCTTTTGGGTAAATACCAAGGATTTCTGGATCATATCTTAAGACTATGTTAAGCTTTGTAAGAATCTGTTGAACTGTGTCTGAAAGGGACTGCACCATTTTGCATTCCCACCAGCAGTGAGAGTTCTCGCTGCTCCATATCCTCTCAGAGATTTGTTCTTGTGAGTGTTTGGATTTTAGTCATTCCCAAAGGTGTGTGGTGGCATCTCATGGTTAATTTTAACTTGCAATCCCCTAGTGACATATGAAGAGGAGCATCTTTTCATATGCTCATCTGCCACCTGTATATCTTCTTTGGAGAGGTGTCTGTGCAGATATTTTGCCCATTTAAAAAGTGGATTGTTTTCTTACTGCTCAGTTTTTAGAGTTCATTACATGCTTTGGATATGTCCTTTATTAGATAGATGTTTTGCAAATACTTTCTCCCAGTTTGTGGCTTATCTTTTCATCCTTTTAACCATGTGTGTTGCAGAGCAAAAGTTAAAATTTGGTGAAGTCCAACTTACCAGTTTTTTCCCCCCCTCATGGATCAAGCTTTTGGTGTTGAATCTAAAAGTTCACTGCTAAACCTAAGGTCACATAAATTCCCCCATGTTATCTTTCAGATGTTTTATAGTTTCAAGTTTTATTATTAGGTATATTATCCATTTGAGTTAATTTTTGTGAAAGGTGCAAGATCTGTGTTAAGATTCACTCTTTCTTTTCTTTCTTTCTTTCTTTCTTTCTTTCTTTCTTTCTTTCTTTCTTTCTTTCTTTCTTTTTCTTTCCTTCCTTCCTTCCTTCCTTCCTTCCTTCTTTCTCTTTTTCTTTCTTTCTTCCTTCCTTCCTTTTTCTTTCTTTCTTTCTTTCTTTCTTTCTTTCTTTCTTTCTTTCTTTCTTTCTTTCTTTCTTTCTTTCTTTCTTTCTTTCTTTCTTTCTTCTTCTCTTTCTTTCATGAGGATGTCCAATTCTGGCACTGTTTACTGAAAAGATGATCTTTTCTCCATTGAATTGTCTTTGCTTCTTTGTAAAAAATCAATTGACTATGCTTGTGTAAGTCTATTTCTAGGCTCTCTATTCTGTTCCATTGCTCTATTTGTCTGTTCTTGCACCAATATCAGGCTGTCTCGGTTATTATAGCTTTATAGTAAGTCTTGAAGGCAGGCAGTGTCAGGTCTTTAGCTAGAATGGGCTTTAATACAGCCCACACATGCTTCCATGAAATATGGCCATTTTGATGATGTTCTTTCCTTGCGATTTTAAGTATTTTCTTTGATGATGACCATCATCCTGTTACATTGCATTATAGCTCCAAATTCTAGGAGATTTTACTTTCCAGTGTCTCCCCTGCAGAACAATTTTCAGGTATTAATGGACTTTGGGTAGGAAATCATTATTACCTATTAAGGAAAACAAGCATTTCCTCTTTCTAAGCAATGACCGCATAAAATGGATTATATAATAATACATTACATGGAGGGCGGTATGCCTCGGTCCCTCCCAACCCCAGTTGTTACTGATCAGGCACTGGTGAGCAAGAGAGCAGCCTAGACTCATGTTGTATCCATCGTCATCCTTTTCCTTTCTCCTCACCCAGGAATCTCAGCTAATGTGGACAGAGAAAACTCTGTCTCCACGAAAACCAGAAATGGGAGGCATCTACAGCTCTGGTGCCACAGGTATCAACGGAGATGATACAAATCAAACGAGATGGGCACGTTTGCCCTCAGTTCTCCTGCAAGGGAAGCCCATGTACCCAGGAAATTCCCTGTGGTGTTGTGGGAAGAGAATAATCCCCACAGGCTTCCAAAGTTCAGGATGATCCCCTTTAGCTCCCAAGAGATAAAATCACCCCAACACCCTCCCTAAGCTAGGGTCTCCTGCAACCAGACCAACTTGAATACTAACAGAGCCTGTAGCTCCAACAAAGCAACTGCACTGTGGCATCATAGGTGAAAATGGAGACAGGGAGCAAGAATAGGACTTGAGCAGCATCAGTCACTTGAAAATATGGTGCCACACCGAATAGTCAGTAAATGGCCCCAAGAAGACAGAATTAATGCAGAAAGCAGAAGACAATTTAACAGTATTTAAACATGTGGCTCCTTGTTCATTTCAGAGATATTGCTGAAATAAATGAATCTTGTCATAAGAAAGGACTATTTACAAAAATAAGAAAGACTTGGGGCTCCTGGGTGGCTCAGTGGGTTTAAGCCTCTGCCTTCAGCTCAGGTCATGATCTCTGCTCAGCAGGGAGCCTGCTTCCCCCTCTCCCTCTGCCTGCTGCTCTGCCTACTTGTGATCTCTCTCTCTCTCTGTGTCAAATAAATAAATAAAATCTTTTTAAAAAATAAGAAAGACTTATTGGAAATAAGAAAAAATATAATTGTCAAAAATTTTTATTAGAAGCACTGATGGGGAAAACATTCCCCAAAATGGAAATAATGATTTAGAAGGGTAAATAACTCTTCCAGGGTACAAATCAAAAAAGACCAAGAAAGGGAATTTCTAAAAGAAGAGATGAGACAGAAGGGAGAGACCAAAGAGACCCCATATTCATGAATAGGAGTGCTAGGAAACCAGCAAGCAGATGGAGGATAAGCAAAAACAAAACAAATCCCAAAAGAAAATTTCCCCACATTTAAGAATTCTGTGAATTCTGACTCAGAATGCCTCACAAATGTTTGGCAGGATTATTGAAAAAGTGGAAACAAATTGAAAAACATATATTTGATTTCTAAGGATAAAATAAGCATTTTCCAAAATAGATACAAAATACAGTTTGCCTGCAAAGGAAAGAGAATCAGTCTCCCATCAGAATTCTCAGCTGTAATACCAAATGCCAAATGCAGTGCAGAGCTACATTGGCAAATATCTGAGGAAGCCTTTTCCGAGCGTTCCATGTCTGAGGACTGGTGGGCTCTCATCCCTTCCAGTTTAGCTCAGCAATCCACCCCAGAGCCTGGCCCCCGCCTGCCACTTAGCTCAGCATCCCCCACCCCTTGGCCTGTGATCAAGGGTGAAGGCCACAGAGTTAGACCCTCTGGTTGTGTCACCACATGGCCCTCCCTCCTTACAGCAGAGCCACGCTGCCCCTGAGGCTCCTTCCACCGTCCCCTGACCCCTGAAGGGGAGAGAGGCCCCATCACCATCTTAGCACCTTTCCCTGAAGCCAAGGCTCTGAGCAAAATCAGACACATATTTGACTCCCTCCTCCTATGTCCTAATCCCCCCCTGGCCTCTTTGTCTTGCTCTTCCAACGGTCCCCCCTCAGCAACAGAATGGACAAACTCTTCTTTCACTTCCTCTGCTTAACATCAGCCATCTTGCTGGTTCCAGTTTTGTGGCTAATCCCTCCTGGTGGACAAAACCATTTTCTATGAACTATGGGAGAATTACTGCTTTGTGGTCCCAGCCTAGCATTTGATATATTAAGTAGAAGCAAAGGAATTTAGACACGTCTTTGTTTTCAACAGACTTTCAAACATATTTGCCTATTGTCTTCTTGCAAAATGCCATTTAAATGTCAGAAACTGAAAACTCTTTGTTCATCATTACATTTCTTCTCCACAAATGAATCTTAATAATTCTCATTTTCCAACATCTCTTGGTGGCAGATGAACACCTTGGGCTTATGTGTGTAGAAAGGCAGAAGAGAAAAGCATGTAAATATTTTTAAAAACATTATCTCCATTATGCTACATAAACGTTATGGTTAAACCTAAAGACTTTTCATAAGGGAGATATGAAGTTTAAAGGCAAAAAATAATTTTTTAAATAAGAAAAGCATAATATAAAAATAATTTTAGTAAAATTTTATAGTTTTACTTTCATGTTCAGTGAAGCAAGGTTAAACATTAATAAGTGAAAATATAACAAAATTAATCCTATTTGGAAACTTAAGACAGCTCTTCTACATAAGTCCTCTCAGCAAGAAAATCAAAATTGAAATTACAACCTCCTTAAAATAAAATGGCAATGGGAATATTAGATATTAATAGCTAAAGAATTTGGCCACTGAAGAAAATTCAGGATTCAGTGCTTCTATTACTTAATAAGAGGCAGTGCATTCAATTCAAGCACATAATAAAAATAACCAGAAAACAAATCAAAAGGAAGGAAAAGAAAATAATAAACATAAAACTAGAGATTAATTGATAAACAAACCCAAGTAGAAGTAATGGATAAAATGAAGAGTTTGACTTTTGGTGGGAGCGAGTGAATCAATGACAGATATGTTTTTAGCAAAACAAACTGGTTCTCAGGTTCATCTGAGAATAAATGAAGACCACCGTTAAAGATACAGATTGGATACACATACTTAAACCTTCACTCCTTCCTGAAATCCTACAAAAATGAGAGTAAAGATGTTTTTCTTTGTTTGATTTTTGCAGAGTTCCTCAAGACTATAGGGCAGAAAAAGGAATGGCCAATGTTAGGATCGCAAAGCACATGGATAATGGCAACTGAGAGAGCAGCTCCTTGAAATCCTAACCTGGAGGAGGAGAGAATCAAGAAGCAATCTGATTTACACTACAGACCTTTTAAAGTCTCAGGAACTGGACATATCAGGAACCTATAAAAGTGGATGAAAAATGAAGCTAAAAGCTAGAAAGGATTGGTTCCTAGTCTGTTTAAGAAATTGGAACTCCAACATGCCCTCCCCAGTCTCCACAGAGCCTTTTTCTGGTTCTCTCCCATCCCCAAACTGGACTAGAGTTGTTTGTTTTCCTGCAAAAAACAAAACAGAAGGTACCAGAACAAGTTGAATGTGGGGATATTTTGCTGAGAAAAGGGGAAGTAAATGCAAATTGACAGAACTGGTATGAGACTCTCAGCTTTCTTCCCCAAACGAGCCCCCAGAAGGCTGGCAGCCAGACAGACATCCTGAAGGCAGGATAGACTGGACTCCTCCAGGCAGGGAAATGTACCGACCAAGAGAAAAGACACAAAGATATTGATATCACGGATTTTCCCCCAGAAATGGTCCAGCCAGAGTTTCTCAAAGTGAAGACCATGGTTGACAAGTTTCTCACAGAAGCATTCAGAGCTTCCAATCTGCTTTTCGGTTTCATGTTCTAACAGCCATAGAGCAAAGCAGATAACATGAGAAACCAAGACAAGACAAGACAAGAAACCAAGCTTCCTCCTTAGAAGGCACAGGGAAAAGGTAAGTTCAAAAGAGCCATCATCAGTATCTTCAGAGGGCCAAGAGAAGATGTAGTATTAGCAGAGTAGAACAGATTGCTCCAAGAAAAAGAGCATTTAGAGAGTAAAGATGACCTCTTAGAAATTAAAAATACCATCACCAAGTTGAAAGACCCAGTGAAAGAAGGACTGGAAGATAGAGTGGAGGAAATTTACCAGGAAGTAGGGAGAAAACAGGAGAGAAATATAATGCACAGACTGGTCCAGGAGGGGATCTAAACAAGAGGAGTTCCAGAATACAGTGCAGAAATGAACAAAGACAGGGAAGACTATCAAGGAAATAATTCAGAAATGACACAACCACTGAATATACAAGTTTTCAGATGGGATGGCCTTACCAATTGCTCAAAATAGAGCCTACCCAAAATGCCTAATCATGAAATGAAATTTCAGAATGTTGGGAAAGAAAAGAGTGTACAAGTCTCCAAAAACAGAAAGGCTTCACGCAGAGATCAAACATCAGAATGAACAGTGTTTCTTAACAGCAGCATTGAAATAGAGAACACAATAAAGAAGTGCATTCCGAATTTACAGAAGAAAGACCATTTCCCAATAAATATGAGAAAAGTTACTCAGTTATCAGTAATAAAAAAAAGAAAAATCAGTAATGCCTTTTGTCCATTTTTATAGTGGAAAAAGTAAAAGATACTTATCCTGTTCAGTGTTGCTAAAGATAATAGGAAAACAGACCCAATGTGCAGTTGTCTGGAACAACTGAAATACCCCGGGGTCGACACTCATCTCTCGGAAGGACCAGAGGTCACTCTGGTGTCAAATTGTCTCATTCTGGATCTGGTACTGGATGTGGGAGCTAGAAAATCCAACAGTCATTTAACTCATCCATCATTCACCCTAACAAACTTGATGTGTTTAATGCTTTTGCCGTCCCAAGGATTATATGCCCAGGCTTGTGATGATAGGATTCAATCCTACCCTCAAGGAGATCTTGAGGTTCCTGTGAGTGTGGGCTTCACTTACCTGATCTGTAAGATGAAGGCACTGGGGCTTTAGAGAATTAGGTGGTTTCTAAAGTGTCTTACGGCCCTGCAATAGGACATTCTTCAATAGCTAATGTATGTTTTGTGAGCACTGACACCTAACAAACGTTGCATTGCTGTAGTGTGAGGATGCCATGTGTACAGTAGTCTTACTCATAGTCAGTAGGCTCCAGGTGGTAGAGTGGAGGTCAAGGGATTCATGATATCCCATCTCTACTTTCCCAACAGAAGGACAGCCTTGCTGAGCCTTCTGTGATTGGGAGATACTCTGAGCAGAGAAAGTTCGTGTCAAAATTCTGGCACCCGTTGTTTGAGGAAAAAGAGTAGTCTTCCCTAAAGTCCGTATAATACTGACTAATAAAAGTATCATGGGGTATATCCAATGAGAATTCCAGAATCAGGTAATTCCTGTGTTTCATTACCTATTCTCAATCCAGTGGAAATCTACCAAGGAGGTGCCTGGGTGGCTCAGTCGGTTAGGTGTCTGCTTTTGGTTCAAGTCATGATCTCAGGGTCCTGGGATCTGGCCTGGTGTAGCTCCCTACTCAGTGTGAGGTCTGCATGTCCCTCTCCCTCTGCCCCTCCCCCAGTTGTGCTCTCTCAGGCACACACTTGCTCTCTCTCTCAAACAAATAAAATCTTAAAAAATATATATAGTGATATACCAAGGAAAATGAATGGTAAATTTTTTCATAAGTTCAGAAGTGTTCCTTGTTGGCATATTTTTAAGAGAGTCTAGCATGCAGACTAAAATATTTCTGGTAATTAAATAAGTGAAAAAATCTGCTAGGTCTTTTAATAAATGACAAAGCTATAAATGAAGACCTATTTAAGAGAATTTGAAATGGCATTTAAAAAATGCAAACATTATATTCAAAAAATCCAAAACGTGGTAAAGACTGAAGATTTTGAAACTTACATTTTATATTTTCATAATTTTGGTTATAGAGTAAGCACATCATTTAAAAAAGACAGAAACAGGAAAGGTGTTGCTTTATTTGGGGGAAAGAATATTCCTTTCAGCAGTGTTTCTCAAAGTGTCTCAGAATTACCTGTGATTCTTGCTAAAAAACCCTGCTCAGGACTTCTCCTCATACCACTGACTCAGAAACTACAGGCTGGGCCTGGGAATTTTCACTTTTAACAATAGCCACAAGGTTTTCTACTGTTCACAAAAATGTGAAGCCACCTTCTCAAAACATTAAGTTTGTATGTAGATGTCATGGGTGTGTGGCATTTGTACATATTAGAGTTTGTACATACATGTCATTTTTAAAAATGAAGATACTTTTGAATCACTGTATAAAACTTGCATATTTTATTTTACATTCAATATCACTTAGGCATTTATTTTAAGATATCAAAAATATATGTATGTATTTATACATGTATGTCCATGTGTGTATATATGTGTACATGTGTGTATATAAGTACACACACACACAAAGTATTTGTGAAATTTCTTATTCTGCCCTAAAGTTTTGTCAGGAGCTTGAGTGGCTGTGGGTCAGATTCTCAGTAGAGAGCAGTGGCCTATCAAGGGAGGAGCGTGTGTGGCAAGGTCAGAACCAAGAGCCCCACCGTGGCTGGCACTGAAGACTGAATTGGGAATTTGCCCTGGGGAGGCTGCACTCCATTTCTTCACACTCATATGAAGCATGAGAAGGCTCGGGTTGAGACTATGAAGCCCTTTGTGAGAGCAGCAGGCAAATGGCCTTGAATGGCACAGTGAGTATCAGAAATATGGCAGTTACAACAGAGGAAGTCCTGGTGGGGCTGGGCAGACTGAAAATTTGTGATTTAACATGCTGGGCAGGCTGAAAATTTGTGATTTAACATGGTAGATAATAAGAAGCCACTGACATTTCCAAGTGGGACATGTCCGATCCTGATAAAGAATTGGATAAGTAAGTTTAAATCAATTAGGAAAAAAACCAATTAGAATGAAAATGAATCAAAATATCCTTTATAGAACTGTAATTTGGATTTTTCCAAAATACTTGGACAAAGTATTTGGTTCTAGAACATCACTACTTTCGCCACTCTTACATGACTCACTCCTATTCTCTCGAATTATGCTCTCCAGTTAAAAATGTAGCAACTTGAGAGTAGTTTCTGATTTTAAATTCTTAGCTTCAAGTTGAATGCATAAAAAAGCAGATAGAAAAATTTAAATTGGTATAACATTTAATGTTTTAAAATAACGAGTTTCTCTGTGTCTCAACTAATATATGCAACATGGCTTTTACTTAAAACACAGAATGATACATGAAGTTCACTTAAAGATGAATATTCTTCCCCATTGAGCCTTGTCAACAAATGTCTAACTTGATTTAACAAAAATAGCCCATTATAGCATTGTTGAGTATTTGCTGTATTTTGGGGGAAGTAAAAGTGGATCATGGGAAGAGCATTTGTTATTAATTTACAAACCAAGTTTTAATGTGATTTCCACCAAGATAGAGGCTTAACCTATGTTAACTTAAAACTCTCACTCCGGGTTTCTTTCATGAGAGAGAGGGTGTGTTTGTGTGTGTGCTGTCAACATTTTTTTAAAAATTGAGTTTATATGCTTTTGGTGGAGCCTGAATTTTCCAGTTTTACTGTATTTGGCCCCATGATCTATTGGCACATACAGAGTTACTGGATACATTTATATAATGTGTCTGACCTGTGAAGGTGTTCGAGTCTGTAACTCCTGAAATAAAATCTATTCCAGCTCCAAAAATTGTAGTAAATACACACTTGGTGAATCCACCAGGGGTCAGCACACAGCATTATCACTCCAATATCAGTGTGAGTTAAACCCCACCCCCCCCAAAAAAGTTAGAAAAGCTAAATACCTTTCGAAACTTGCATATGCCTGTAAGAAAAAACAAAAAACAAAAAGAAAAGAAAAGAAAAAATTTCTTTTCAGGCAATTTGCCATAATTGCTTGCTTTGAACTACTTTGATCTTTCCCTCCGAGGACCAGGAACTCAGTAGCCATTAACTCTGATTTCTAGTCAAGATGAATCCATAAATTAACCTCTTAACTCATCGCCTTTGCTCCAAACCCATAGCAAAGACAGGCATAAAAAAAGAAAAACCATTAAGGTGGATGGAAAACAGAGTACATTATTTCAGAGACCAGAAATGGATCAAAAATGAACAGAGTGAAAGACACACAAAGACTTGCACTGAAATAATTATTAAAGAATATCTTCATTCAGTAGGAAGAAAAAGGAGCCTAGAGGAAAGGTTGGAATACAAAAAAAAATGAAGAAGCAGGGAAGTCCAAGCAAATGTTTATTAATTATAAAAAATTCTTAATTTTTGTTTGTTTTGTTTCAAAAATGCAAAACTCAAATTCTAGGTAACAATAAATTGAAGAGAAAGTGTCCACAACAGTTAAATGTGCTGAAGGCTTTTTTACTATTGCTTTTCAGAAAAAAATATTCCTGAGCATTTTGGATTATTTAGAAAAATGTATGGTCTAATATGTATGTTAAAAAATAAAGATAAGTGGTCAAAAATGAAAACACTGTCACTAGTTTCCTAACCATGAAGGGGGAAGTATAGAATGCTTTCCTGGTTCAAGAGAATGCAGGGAAGGGGGAAGAAAAGAAACAAAGACACAGGACAGTGAACAGAACATCAAAAACCAAGAGAGTGAGGTAACTTTAAATCAATAACCCAGAAATTTGAACCTGGAATAAAAGCACTGTAAAAAAAAAATAAGAGATTACATGATGAAATGAAAATGTAAAAATCTATTCATAGTCTTACAGAATACATGCACAAAATAAAACTACGCAGAAAAGCTAAAACTAAAGGGGTGGGAAAACCCAACCCATACAAAAAGTAAAAAGAATAGCTCTGGTGTGCCTGGCTGGCTCAGTCAGTGAGTGGAGCATGAGACCGTTGGTCATGGGATTGTAAGTTCGAGCCCCACGTTGGGTATAGAGATTACTTAAAAATTAAACTTTAAAAAAAATAGCCCTAGGAATGGCAGTGATCAATTTCGTACAAAATATAATTTATGGCAAAACGTCATATGGATAAAGAAGGAAAGAACTCAGTAATAAAAGGAATATATGGTACTTATGAGCATGTATGTACCAAAGGAAAAAAAAAAGTCTTGAAATCCAGGAGGCAAAAATTAACTGACATAAGGAAAGTGGACATACCTATCATCATATTGGAGGATATTAGCACATCCCTACAAGATACTGATTAGTTACACTCCTTTTTAAGTGTGAGGATGTAGAAATAAAGAATAAAATTAACTAACTTGGATATAGCAGATTATTTTTAAAAATATCTTCAACAGGGGCGCCTGGGTGGCTCAGTGGGTTAAAGACTCTGCCTTCAGCTCAGGTCATGATCTCAGCATCCTGGGATCAAGCCCCATCTCGGGCTCCCTGCCCAGCAGGGAGCCTGCTTCCTCCTCTCTCTCTGCCTGCCTCTCAGCCTACTTGTGCTCTCTCTCTCTCTCTCTCTGTCAAATAAATAAATAAAATCTTTTAAAAAAATCTTCAACAATTGATAATACAATAGGTAGTAAAGTCTAAACATATTTAAATATATATATATAACACAGACCACATTCAATCTCTGGCTACACTGAAATTAGACAAGAGCTCACAAATAAAAGATAGCAAAATAAATAAATAATAAATAGAAGTACAAATAAATAATCTGCACACACATTTGGAAACTTGATAATGCTCTCCTAAATAACTTGTGAATTAATTTAAAAATAGGTCATAATGAAAACAGCAGCATAATTAAAACCAGAATGATAGGAGTGCCTGGGTGGCTCAGATGCTTAAGCGTCTGCCTTCGACTCAGGTCATGATCTCCAGTTCCTGGGATCGAGTCCCATGTCGGGCTCCCAGCCCAGTGGGGAGTCTGCTTCTCCCTCTCTGTCTGCTTCTCCCTCTCTGTCTGCTTCTCCCTCTCCGTCTGCTTCTCCCTCTCCGTCTGCTTCTCCCTCTCCGTCTGCTTCTCCCTCTCCGTCTGCTTCTCCCCTCCCTGTGCTTTCTCTCTTTCTCTCTGTCTCTGTATATCTCTTAAATAAATAAGTAAAATCTTAAAGAAAACCAGAATGATAAAAAAATTTGATAACAAAAACAGGTATTAGAAACACATTTTGTAGATGTATGTTAAATGTATGTTTTGGAGAAGAAATTCTGAAAACATGACTAAAGCATTCACCTCGAGAAGTTGGCAAAAGAACAGTAAATATAGAGAGTAGAAGGCAGGAATTTTCAAGAACAGGAGCAGAAAGTACTAAAGTGTAAAAGAAAGAAAAAGTATCACCAAAATCAAAGCCTAGTTTTTTCACTAAAGACAATAGAAAATAATAAAAGAGTAAAAGCATATACACACACAAACAGAAGCACTGTTAGGAATAAAAGAAAGGACAGAGCTGTAGTTTCACTGGGAATTTTGAAAACCACACATGAACATTTAAAACTTTGATAAAATATTTTCTTTTCTAAAAAATTATAAATTTCAAAAACTGACCCAAGAAGAATGAGCCAATAGCTATGTCAGAAATTAAGTTAGTAATCAAAAGATTCTCCTGGCATCCTCCTTTACCCTTTCCAAACCACCACCCCCCCAGGCCAGATGATTTTCCATAAGCAGGAGGAGTCTTACCAAACTTTCAAGGAGCATTTATTCTCTCTTCAACTATTTCAGAAAAGAGAGAGATAGAAAGAGAGAAGTTACCCAACTAATTTTATGAGGCTAATATAACCTCGGTTGCAAGACAGGATAAGAATAGCACAAGAAAAGAAAGCCATAGGCAAATTGCATGTATGATTTGGATCAAAAATCCTAATTAAAATACTTGCAAACCAAATTCAGAATTATTTATATCTAAGAAGCTAAAATAGAAACTTGAGTGCTTTTTTTGACCTGGCCTCAGAAGTCATACAGGGCAGTTTTCTCTGGGTTTTGCATGCCAGCCCCCTGAGTTAGTGCAGGAGATGCTTGCAGCAGGGTCTAACTTCTCCATCACAGCAGGAAGCAAGGACCCCTGAGGACCACCTTGGGGGCTGGCTGCCACAACCCAGTCCTGTCCCCCCTGTAAGACATTAAAGGGCTGCATAGTGTATTAGCGCCTCTAAGAAGTGCCACTGTAAAGTGTTTAATTTTTTTAAGTCCAGTGTTTGTTTAATCCACATCTGTTTGACCATTGGAACCCTTTTATTCACGTAAACACCTACTAATTCCTGCACAGTGCACTTTGGAAAATGCTGCTTTCAGCTGTTTAGTTATGGGAGTATCAAGAGAGAACACTTTGTAAAAACTTGCGAACTTTTTGAAAGTTCCACATGTAATAGAACATCTAATTTATTTCTTGAGGCTCATTCGTGAAAGCTCAAGATAAGTGATCTGGCTTCCTTTTCTGTTCAGGTTGTAAGTGGTTCCTTGGGTAGGAACTTTTAAAGTCGACCTTGGGTAGGACTCTAGCCTCCAGGTCTGGAGGGGAGGGCTGGGGCTTTGGGGGAGGCAGTACCAGGGGCTTCTGGAACTGCGTGGGAAGTAGAGTCAGAAACTGCTAGGATCCCACGATTCCAACTTAATTAATGCCTTTGAGTTCTCCCTTCCCACCCTCCTCTCTTGCATCTGCTTTAAAACATATCAGCACTTTGAAGGACAAGTTGGGTGGTCCTCCCGTTACCACATGATGTCACTCTAAGAAAATGAATAACCCCCAGTGAGGCTGGCCGTGCCTCTGCTATGTGTAACATATCCAAGACTTACCCCACGACACAAAATTAGCTGTTTCCAATTGAGTGTACATTGGACTTGAGATCTTCTCAGGAACCACACCTTCCGGGCTCTGACCGAGCCCCAGCCCCTCCCGTGAAGATTTCCGGCACCAGGGAGAGAAGAGCCAGAGGTTTATGGGGCATCTGTGGGTCAAACCCGCAAGAGCGCAAACGGAAGGAAGGGCTTAAACCCGCAACTTCTAAAATGGATTTTAAAAAATGGTCATGATTAAAAAAATAAAATAATTTGGGGGGAAATTTTTTCTCTGGGAAAACCCTGGCCTGCCCCACCGGCTAAGAGAAAACCGTGGGAACGCTGGTGTCTGCCCCGTACCTGGGTGGGAAGGAAGGAGCAGCAGGAGCCTGACGCGTGGTCTGCGGGACGGACCCTAAGGCGGGAAGGAGGAAGGAGCCCAGCGTTAACCGAAAGGGTGAGCAACTCGGGCGGGTCCCTGCGGCGCTGTAGGAGTTCGTGCCGTGCGCCCTGAAGCGGCCTGCGGCAATGTCCTCACCGGCTCCGGAGGCTCCGGGCGGAAGAGGGGAAAGGGGAGAAAACGAGAATGGAGCTCCAACGTGTGGCATCGGCTTTCCCGTCTCCGAGGGGAGGGAGACGCGGTGCACGCGGGAGGGTTCAGGGAGCGGACGCCGGGTCCTCCCGGGAAGCGCCGACGCCTCCGGGTCCCGCGCTCGCGGCAGGCGGAGGCGGGGACGGGACGCCGCGGGGCAGGCACCGGGGCGGGGCCCGAGGGCTTCGCGGGTAATCGTGCCGGCGACCGGGAGCCGCGGTTGTTCGACAGGAGAGGGGAAGGGATGGCACCTGCGATCGTAAGAAACCCGTCATTATAAAAAGCAGAAGAGCGGGCCTACTGAACCGGCTAAGCTCCAACGACAGGGAGTGCGGGATTCATCCTCGGGGCTCCGCGCCTCCAGGAAGCCTTCCGAGATGGGCTCC
>LNAC01000079.1:3103332-3184940 GCA_002007465.1 Ailurus styani
GCCTGGGTCTCACCGCCCGGGTCACTTGGATTTCTGAATCCCAACACCCTGTCTGTGGCTTCGCGGTTTGAATTCCCCGGAGACCCACCTCTCCCCCATCCTGCCCCCCCCTTCGACAGCACCGAGCGGCCACTTCGTGCCTTACACGGACGCAGAGCCCTGCCAGGCCCCGTCCTGACCTCTCTGCCGCCGTCATGAAAAGAGCCAGTAGTGGAGTTAGCCACCGGGTTCCCGAAGTGGTTCTCAAACTGGGTCCCATCCGTCTTCTTCGGACTGGAGTTTGTTCAAAGCCACTCTTTGGCCCATCCCTATTTTCCCCCCTTACAGTTACTTTTCTCTGAAAAGCTTTTTCCTTCTTCCCTCTCTTTGTACTAAAATGGGAGTGGTGATGCCCGCGCTCTTGGGGAGTAAGAGTCAAAGAGGCAGCGAGGGTGGGCGGCTGGGTGAAGGCCACAGGCATCCGAACAAAGGGCCCGTGACCGGCAGGTGCACCACCGGGGCTGGAATAGGACCTACCGCTTGGAGTCACCGCGGTACCCAGGGCGGGGCTTTGCCTCTTCTCTTTCTAACTGGGCTTGATCAGGTTTGGCTTTATCAAGGCCACCTTGTTACAGCTGACTTAGGTCATGCTGAGGCAATGAAGAGAGAAAAGCAAATGGTGACTTCGCCATTGGCGGCCGGGGGTACTACCTCAGAGAATCCAGGCTGAAGTTAGAGCCTCTGCTGGCTCATCTGCTAAATAGGATTGTGTGAGAATAAATGAGACACAGGGCCGAGGTACACCTGGTGGGTTCTATTAATAAATAGAATTGTCATTACTAAAATTAGTGTTCCTCACAAATTATTTTTGTAGAAATCATGCTATGGCTTTAATAGGCACTCAATAAATCATAATAGTAAATGAATGACCCTCGAATGAATTCATAAGTACTACCATGTCTTATGTTTACTCCTAGACCTTCTATTTTATCCTCAAGACATATTACACAGACAGAAATATTGGCATTTTCTTAGTTTTGACTTGTTCTGTTGAAGAACAAAAATTTACAGACCACAGCATAAATAAGCTGGTACAACTCTGTCATCAAACGTCTAGTCCACTAAACCAAACCAAAGAATGAGAAGGGGGCATAGTCAAGACTGGGCAAGAGCCACAGCTTCTCCTGCAAAGTCTGTTTTGATTTCCAAGTTTTCTTGTCATTCTCAAGGCCAGCGTCAAGCCTTCCTAGGATGCAGAAGTGCTTTGGAATGTTAGAAAGAAGTGGAAAATAATCTTCTAGTCCCCGGAAACCCTACCTCTCAGGGGCTGATGGGGGGGGAGAGAATAATTAATAGTACATAACGTAAGTTAATATTGCTCTCCTGCTTGCAGGGGCCAGACTGGCGGGATTTACATTACAAAGGTACAAAGGTTGAATTTCCATTATGAAGAAGCCCTTTAGGTATTTTATAACTAAATCCTCTTAGGCAAACAAAGGCTTGTAAAGACTTGCCTTGACTAAATGTTCTTTCTAAAGCATCCCGGTTCCACATAAAATGAAGTGAACACTGATAGAATGGGTGCTGTTTGGGAATGAATCTCCAAGGGTTTGGTGGCCGAGGGAGGGCCCGTGGAGACGGTTGTGCCGTGAGTGACAACGGTGACTTTATCTCCGGGAAGGCTCCTGTAGATATGGCCCGTGGGAGAGCCTGGGTGAGGGATCAAAATTAGCTCCCAAGTCAGACGGGGGCAGGGGAAAAGGAACCGGCTGCTGTGAAGGAAACTTCAAGCCTCTGACAGGATTTCAGTGTAATGCAGGGAGCAAAAGCTGGGGAAGAAAGACCAGGTTCCAAAGGGAGTCCGTGTGGTTTTGGGAGCAGCTCCAGAATTTTCAGTGTGGGAGACAGTTTGGGGCACCCACCGCTTTTGACACCTAAGAGTATTTGTCTGGAAGATCTCTGTGGGGCAAATGCTGGTTTTACTTAGATTGCACATTCATTTGGAGTCGGTTGATCTGGATGAAAGAGGTGGGAGTAACTAACACTCAATCCCTCTCAACCACTGCTTGTATTTTTATATTGTTTTGATTGCAAAAAAAAAAGTGGTTATCGAAAAAATAGGGTTTTATGGTAAAGATATTAGGGAAATGAGGGCCCCCGGTTACCTCCTACAGAGATCCAGCTGCCTTTATAGAGACCATAAAAGAATCAAGGTCACTGGCAGAGAACGAAAAGACCCAGGAACCAGGTTTCTGCAGGAGTCTTGTGTTGTCTGCCATCATGGGGACCAGGGGTCTTTTTGCTCTATTCCCCTGGCTGCTCACCAAAGGCCATCCATCTTCTTTCTGGGGTCTTTTGACATCACCGTCTTTCCCTATGTTCGCCATTTACACCTCTCTAGAAAGCATACCCAACTGCTCCAATGTAGTTCTCATGAAGCCAAGAGAGGAGCTTTGGTCCTCAAAAGTTGTAGAGGAGGGAGTCAGTCTGGAAGAAGTGTCTGGCGCTGCTTCTGTAAGCAGGTGTCTCTAGGAGGCACCTCCACAGAAGGGGTTGTGATCTCCCGGGACATAGGCTGTTTTCTGCTCTGGGTCTAGGGAATGTGCTTTGTCTCAGTACTCAGTGAGTATGTGCACAGGAAAAGAGCCTCAGTGCGTATGTGAAATAAGCTCTTCTTCAGGAACAAGCTCTTCTTCTTCCTCAGTGGGTACGTGAAACAAGCTCTCTCTTCACCGCATGACTGGTGAGTCATTCAGTCTCTCTTCGACAATGACATTAGCAGCAGCATCCACTCCGATGGAGTGTTTGGGACCCGGCAGTTACTGGGACAGCGCCGAGCACTTTCCCTGCTCACAGAGCCACGCTTCGACACTGCACCTCATTAGAGTGAGCAGGAAGGAGCCCTTGATAGAACTGCCACACTTTATGGGTGGGTCATCTATTTCTAGGTAACAGACTACTCCAGAACTTAGTGGACTTCATCATCATTGTATTTGTTCAGGTCTTGTGGGTTAGAAATTCAAGTATGGTTCAGCAGCCAGCACCTCTCTGCTCTGTGAGGTTTGGGGCCTCAGCTGAGTGGCTAGGGGGGGCAGTGACTGGCCAGGAATCTCTCTTCTTATGATGTTGGGGCTGCTCACCTGTCGCTGGAAAATCCAAGATGGCCTCACTCACTCGTCTAGGGCCCTGGTGTGGATTGTTGGCCAAGGGGTTTGGGTTTCCCTTTGGGTGAGCCCCCTCTGTTTCTCTCTCTCTCTCTCACTCTCTCCATGGCCTCATCATTCAGTAGCCTAGCCTGACCTTCTGCATATGGCGGCTGGCTTCTAAAACGGCAAATATACAAGCTGCAAACCTTCCTAAGGGAAAGGCTTGAAAGTCACACAGTATCACCTGTGCAGGATCCATCAGGCAAAACAAGTCACAGAGACAGCCCAGATGCAAGAAGAGGGGGGGGGGGGGGGGGGGGGGGGGAAGGAATGTTGGTTTTGGTGGCCATCTTTGTAGATTATTATTTTTCCTTTACAAGGATTAGCTGATGATGGTTCAGACAGAATTGCTCAGCAGAAAAGGACTTTACACTTCTCTGCCGTAAAGTGGTTCAGGCTGGGGTGGTCACTGGAAAAAAGAGAATGTCACAGAGATTCTTAGGGAAAGCCCTTTGAAGACCCTCTGTCCATGGATCCATCTCACATAAAATGGTGAGGCTCACACCACCAGATATTTTCCTTCTTATCTCTCACCCTTTCTGTAATGTGGCCCATTCCAACGATTTACCTTTTTTTCTACTTGGATTCAGTTGATGATCTATTATCCAAGAAGAAAATTTTACAGACTTAATGCCTTTCTCATTTTTGTAGACTATTTCTCATTTTTTTAAAAGATTTTTTTCTATTTATTTGACAAAGAGTGAGACAGCAAGAGGGAACACGAGCAGGAGAAGTGGGAGAGGGAGAAGCAGGCCTCCTGCTGAGCAGGGAGCCCAATTTGAGGCTCGATGCTGGGCTCCATCCCAGGACCCTGGGATCATGACCTGAGCCAAAGGCAGAGGCTCAATGACTGAACCACCCAGGCGCCCCAAATATTTCTCATTTTTGAGAAGCATCTGGAAAGTCTTGAGCCATTGGGATGCTTAGCAGTGGGCTCCTGGAGCTTGTGATTTTCTGGTCAACTGAATATTAAGCTCTAGTCATTTCAGCTCCTATTGGAAGATGTTAGAAAATGTATTAATTTAATTTACTGCCTTTGTAACCGCCATATGAAACACATTTGAATTACTGGCTCACAAATGAAAACCTCTAGGCCCGGAGTCAGCTTTCTGATCCTTGTTTTCTGAGCTGCTGCAGCAGGATCAAGTGGTAATAAGCTGGATACAGAAATCCCCTGAAGTGACTGGCGACCAAGTTTGATTGTTTTAGCATAACTTTCTGCTTTCTCAAAATAATCGAAGGCATCGTTTCAAAAAATGCTACCTACGTGGAGATTTTACCATAAACTTAAATGGACACTTTTCAACCAGATGAAGGAGAACTATTTTGTTATCTAATCAGGAGAGTGTTACTCCTGAATCATCTGACTCTTCGAGAGGAAATCAGTAGTTAGTAATGGATTGGTGTACGTCAGCGTGGGACTCAGTTCTTCCTAAGAGGAAGCCTGAACAATAGGGGATGTGATGTTTTATTGGACTATTATTATAGAAATCAGGCATGTCCATCCAGATGCATTCTTTTTGGACTTTTGTTTCTGTTAGACCTTTGACCCCTCACACACAGTTCCGGGTCACACTCTTACTGGTCTCTGCAAGATAAGATTTTGCATTTAAACTATGAAAGTGGATCTAGGGCTGGGTGATATTTGTATTTGATTGAAAAAATCTTAACTTGGAAGAAGAGTTATTTGATTTTGATTTTATAAAGGAACCCCTCCCAACATAATGACATCATTTGTCTAATCAAGGGTGGTTGAGAGAATAAAAACTCCACGGGCAGATTCCAGCTTCAGGATGTAATGAGAAGTGTGATGCATAGAGATGGCCTGTAGATACAAAGGCTAGAATTCCATGTTAAAACAATACATATATAATAGACGTTACATCACATTGCTGCCCATAGCCAGCTCTGTTGCTTTCTTTGTACTTGCCCTTCCCAAGCTCCTCTACCTGTTTTTCACTTATTTATGTATTCACCAACGTTTGAAAAGCCTAGCAGGTGTCGGGCACTGGAGTTCTAGAGATGAATAGAGCTGTGGTCCTGCTCCCGGGAGATAGACATGTAAGGGGAGTGGTAGCAGCCTGCCAAGTGCCGTCCTTTGGACTTGAGCATGGATAAGCCTGGAGAGGTCAGGGAAGGCTTCTTGAAGGAAGAGATGCTAATGTTGAAACTCTAAGAGAGCTCGGGACTTCACCAGGTACAACTCGAGGGTTGGAGGCTATTTAAGATGGCATTACAGGTGAAGGGGGCAGACAGAAGGCAGCTTGTTGAGGAAGCTGCTGGGGGCCCTTCCCTTTGGGAAGAGTCACAGCCACAGTGCAGAGGCTGTTAGGATTGGCTTGTGGAGCCCCGTGGTGCCAAGCCCAGGAGTTGGGGCTTTACCGTGCAGGGTCGACAGTGGGAACCCTGAAGGACTTTAAGTCTCTGTAAGCAAAATTGAAGAGGGGTGATGGTGAGAGAAGGTGGAAGCAGAGCAGAGAGGCAGGTAAGGCCGTGGCCAGAAGCTGGCTCATACTCTCCAGGTTCTACCTGTTCTTACTAGCTGTGTGCACCTGCAACACATTACCTGACCTCAGTATTTCCATTTGCTCATCTGAAAATGAGGATAATTACAGAGCCTACCTTATCACATTACTGGAATGCCTAAGTGACTAAAGATATGTAGAGCGTTTTGAACAGTGACCAGCCCGTCATAAATAAACAGTAGTTGTTATTAATAGTGGGCAGCGAGGGCGCCTGGGTGGCTCAGTGGGTTAAAGCCTCTGCCTTTGGCTCAGGTCATGATCTCAGGGTCCTGGGATCTGGATCAAGTCCCGCATCGGGCCCCCTGCTCAGCGGGGAGCCTGCTTCCTCCTCTCACTGTCTGCCTCTCTGCCTACTTGTGATCTCTCTCTCTCTCTCTCTCTGTTAGATAAATAAAAAAAAACCTTAATAGTGGTTGTCGATATGATCAAACATGGACAAAGAAAGCTTGCCTTGGAGGCACGGTAGGGGGAAGAGCTGATGGGAAGACATTTGAAATTCACAAGAGGAGAGGCCACTGGGCCAGCAGCGAAATCGATCAGAGGATTGATTCACAAGATAACGTGACATGAATCCTTCAGGACTTGGCAACTGGCAGGACGTGCAGGGGAGAGGGGTGAGTCACTGGTGACCCTCAGGGCTGCTGAGGGTGTGAGGTGCTCATTAAAAGAATAGGAGTCAGGGAGGAGGGGGCCGGGGACAGGTTTGACATACTGTGTTTGAAGGGCTTGTGCGACACCAGAGTGGGGTGCTTGGCTGAATATACGGATCAGGACTAGGAATCCGGATTTGGGGCTCATCATGATACAGGCAATAGGAGAAGCCACAGTGCGGGCGAGCCGGCAGAAGCAACGTGTTCAGAGAGAGAGAAAGGGACACAGGACAGAGACCTGAGCAGGACCTCGTGGAGACCTGGGTCTGGAGCACTCTAGACATTTCTTTTCCAGGCTGCTGGTAACGTTTTAATGAGTCTGAAGTTAATGAGTCTGACCCATTAGGAGGCCAGGCCATCTGAGGGGCAGTGGCTCCTGGGGAGAGCGAGGAAGGAAGGAAGACCTCAGAAGTGACTGGAAGGGGTGGCCGAGGATGCACATCAGTTTTGAGAAGTTAGTGGAGGACCCCTGTGTCCATGTTCCCAGGCAGAAGGGGGCGATGGTGGGATGGTAACTGGTTGGCTTTGTCGGACAGATGACGATGAGTAGCAGGGGATGGTGGCGCCGGTGGGGACTGGGTCCGGGCTGGAGTGCAGCTGTTTCTAAGAAGAACTGCTCTTTTTGAGCATTTACTGTGCACCCTACGTTGTGCGAAGCCTCTCAGATGGGTGTGTTTGTCCTCACGGCAGCCTTCAGTAGTGGGTACTAGTGTCATCCTCATTTCACCAAGTGAGAAACTGTTTTAAGGAGATTCAGTTACTTGCCGAGGGTCACGCTGGAGTAGATGACAGTGACAGTCTGGGAAGAACCCACCCGTGTCTGCCGTCTGAGGCTGCAGGTGTTTTCGGAGCCTAGCGGTCAAGGCTTCATCAGGAAACAGATGGCGCCTTCAAAGTGGGTGACTGGCGGTGAAATGAAGAAAGGGACTATTTTTAAAGGTGTAGACGGGGCTTAAGGAAACCGCAGGGATGGTGCAGGACTTCACGGCAAGGAAGCAGGAAGCTCGGTGAAGGGGCCGTGACTTGGAGCCCTGACCGTCACGGGGGACCACCCTACGAGGACCCTGCCGGGAGGGGCCCGGGGACCAGTATCCCGCTCTTGCCGTCCTGCGGTGCTCAGACTCCCTCCGTGGCTGAGCAACCAGACGCCAAAGGACAAGCGGTCAGTCTCAGGACACAGAGCAGAGTGGAGAGGGGTGGACAGGGGATCTGGAGGACCAGGGAGAAGCTTCCAGTCCGGTCAGGCCTTGGGAGCTGGAGAGAAGATAGGAGCAAGGCCAACCTGGGCTCATGGTCCAGCAAGCCTGGTTGGATGGCCAGGGCCAGCCGCCTGGATTTGGTGACATGAGGACCATCCCAGGGGACCCAGCGTTGGGCATCGTTGTGGCTCCTTTGGCTCCACAAAGCCAAAGGGACAAGGGACAAGGATTTTTGTCTGTTTTATTCACCTCTACATCCTCATCACCTAGATCAACACCCAGCACATAGTAGGAGCCCAATAAATCCTGCATGTAGAAGGAGCCCAATAAGTAATCACTGAATGAATGAATGATGGTACAGATTTTTAAACAGAAGGGAGAAATCTTCTGAAAGTTCTGGAGTCTGAGAATTTTCTCTTCTCAGAAGAGCTATCCACACCATCCTCATATCCCCTTGCTGAGGATTCAGTCTCAAGCCGGCCATCCAGCTGTGCACAGAGCCCATGAAATCAGATGTAAGAGTCAAAGGGCATCCAACGGAACAGAAAATATGTTTTCTTGTTTCTCTTACCTCAGATGATTTCTCACTGGGGGGATGCTTGAGCCTCACATAATAGGAATAGTTTCTATGACACTCAAAATATTCTATTTATTTACAGACCGTGCTTTCATTATCATGTAGGAATTTGACAGCCTGTTTTTAATGGTTTCCAAAATCTCTCAGAAGTATCTCATAAATGATCATTGTTTTGGCATGTGATAATTCAAGGATAACATCCTTTTTTTGGTTGTTAATTGTTGAAAGTGATTGGTGCCAGTATTGAGAAGAAAAACATGAACCCCTTGTTCTAAATCGGCATCTTTTTTGTACAGTCAGATCCACATCAGAGCTTGTGGGGTTTCCTACCCAAGAGGGAAATGTCTGTCCTGACTCCATGGGTGTCCTCACTTTAATACAGGTGGGAGTGGGCGATGACCGCCAAGCCAATGACGCTGTGTTCTTTGTCTCCCTGACACTTGTCCTAATACCAGGCAAAAAGGTCATGATTAGTAAACATTTGCTGAGCAAAAGCAAATTTACTGAACATTCCTAGTGTTCATGCCACCATTCCAGGCACTGTGAGGAGCAGGACAAGACTTTAGGAGAGCATCTTCTCCCGGGAGGGGGCTGGGGGCTGGGGGAAACAGGTGGAGGGGCTGCAGACGACACTTATCTTGATGAGCATTGAGTGATGCCTGCAAGAGTTGATCCACTGTTTTGTACTCCTGCAACGAATAGAGTACAGTATGTTAGGTACACCGGTATTAAATTTTTTTTAAAAAGACAGCATCTCTGCCACTTGGAGGTTTACAGTATCTCTAAGGAGACATTAGTCCCAAAGAAATGACCGGTGAACGGTGGAGAAGAACAAGCGTGTACTAACTAGGGCATTGAGTTGTCAGAGCTCTGCTCGGGGCCACCTCCTTACACTCCCTCCCTCGGCGATGTCATCCAGGGCTTCTTTTCTTGGAGTAAAATGATTTTATTTTATTTTATTTTATTTTATTTTATTTTATTTTATTTTATTTTATTTTATTTTATTTTATTTTATTTTTTTAAAGATTTTATTTATTTATTTGACAGAGAGAGATTCCAAGTAGGCAGAGAGGCAGGCAGAGAGAGGAGGAAGCAGGCTCCCCGCTGAGCAGGGAGCCCGATGCGGGCCTCGATCCCAGGACCCTGAGATCATGACCTGAGCCGAAGGCAGAGGCTTTAACCCACTGAGCCACCCAGGCGCCCGATTTTATTATATTATAATAATTAGTTATATTGCACATCCTTGGAACTAAGAAAAAAGTTATTAGATTTCACATGGGGCTTTTGGATGACATGTAAATGCTGCTGGCTCTCAGATGTGTGTCCTCTACCCAAAGCAGAGGTAGATGGCAGTTCCTGCTCACATGCTCGGAGCCGCTGTGACCCAACCTGCTCCTTGACCGGGCGTCTTCCTCCTGGTAGATGACACTGCTGACCACCTCGGTGTTCAAGACAGAAACCTGGAGCATTTTATCTCCCCCCTCATCCCCTACATCCAGTTTACCCCAAGCCTGGTTGGCCCCCCTGCTTCCACCTTCCACAGAATTCCATTGTTTTGTCACTCTCTCTGCTGCCTCCACGCTAGTCTGGACCCCCACTGGCTCTCACGAGTGTAGCAGCCTCCTAACTGCTGTGACCCAACTCATTCTCCTCACAGCCCCTGGTGTCCAAAACAGAAACCAGATTCATCGCCCATTTAAAATCCTTCACTGAAATCTACGCACGGGATAAAATTGCACAGAATGAAACTACACACACACAGAAGCTGTAAAGCTGAACAAGATCTGTGGTCTAGAGAACAGTGTTGTACCAATGTCAGCCTCCTGATTTTGATTTTGTACTGTGCTCGAGAAGATGTCACCATGGGGGAGGGGGGAAGCTGGCGGCAGTGCAGGGAAATCGATGGACTATTTTTTGCAACTTCCTATGAATCTATAATTAGTTATGGATGAGGTTTAAAAAGACTTGAATAAAAATGAAGAAAATTATTGGCTTCCCACTGCAACCAGCCCAACTCTTTACAATGGCCTGTGGAAATCATTGACCGCTGTGATTTCTTGCCAACCCCCTTGCCAATCCTCCCCAATGTCATCCTTCCATCAGTTACTGTTTCTTAGCCACACTGGATTCCTGGTAGTTGCTTAAACATAGTACACACCTTTGTGCCCCAGGACATTTGCTGTTCCATATGCCCAGACTGCTCTGTCCATGGCTGGTTTTCCCTCAACCATCAGAGAAGTCTTTCCTGACACCTCTGTTGGACCCCCTACTTGACTCTTTTCCTTAATAGAACCCATTGTCATCTGTTAGGAATATTTGCCTAATGCCCACCAGAATGTAGAGCCTAGTGAGAGAACACAAACAGATAACGTCTGTTTTACTTACCACTCTATCTTGAGTCCCTAGCATGGTGCCTGGCCTATAATTGGTGTTCAATAAACATTTATTGTTAAAAAGAAAGAGCAAACAAACATGGTTAAGCTCCCCCAAAAGGGATGCCCGTGTCAATAGAAGCTTGAAGAAAAAGTTTCATACAAGAGCTCATTAAAATGTGCACTAACCAAGAGTATCTGGCTTGATAAACATTGTCTGTGTGCGTTTTCACAATTAAGATTCTGTCCTCACAATATAAATGTACATCATGGATATGTGCAATTCCACTTATTTACTTTGAATTTTTCCAATCTCTTTTAAAACCAACTGTAGGAACTACTCTAAGGTCTAATATTTTAAGCCTCCCCCAATAATTTTGAATTTATTTTAACTCATTCTACCTATATTTCTATGCAGGGTAATAAAGGGGGGAGATGCTGCATTTAAGTTACTTCATTGAAAAATATATGTATTTATTGTTTTCCTCTTATTAAAGTTCTAAATGCACATTTCAGATAATTTGGAAAGTACGGAAAGATGAAAATGAAAAGAAATATCACAGTTAACCCATTATCTAGAAATTACCATTATTCATACTTGTACTTTCTTGCTGTTCTTTCCATGAATATTTCTTTACCATCATGAAACACACTACAGATGGGATATTATACCTTGGCTTTTAAAATGTAACATTAACATAAGCAGTTTTACATCAGCAGGTATTATTTGAAAGAAGCTTTTCAGATGAGAGTGCCGTGATTTATTTCACTCTGCTCCTAGTGTGTAAAAACACTCCAGCTTATTAGTCTATGTGAAATTTAGGCTCTTTTCTCCCTGCTTTCATATATCTGCAATGTTGTTATTGTATTGCGATGCAATTGTATTGCAATGTATTGTATAGCAATTATGTATTGCAATGTTGCAATTATCCCTGTCCACGAATGTTTGCCAAAGTTTCTAATACTTACTTAGAATAGATTTTTAGAAGGAGAGTTACCGAGTCAGAAGATATTCACTACTTTTTTTTTTTTTTTGAGAGAGAGAGCGAGAGTGCATGGGCATAGGCTAACAAGTTAGCAGGAGTGGGGGAGGGGCAGAGGGAAAGGGAGAAAGAGAATCTTAAGCAGGCTCCACGCCCAGCCTGAAGCCCAAAGTAGGACTCAATCTCATGATCTTGAGATCACCACCTGAGCCAAATTCAAGAGTCGTATGCTTAACTGACTAAGCTACCCAGGTAGCCACGGTAGGCCTGGTAGCCAGGTTTTTAAAGCTCTCGATAATGTATGGGCCAATTGTTTTCCAGAAAAACTGCATTCCCATGGCTATTACTTTATTTCAGAGCCACTCTGGCATTCCACTTTACTCTTGACCAAAGCGGGTATGACTCAGGCCCATGCTGGATCCCTTCCAAGAGGTGTATCACCAGGGGCCAGCCTGGATTCCCTCTGCAGCAGTCTTACATAAAAAATGGTCCAAAAGCATGGATAGCCAAAGACCCAAAGATGATCCTGAGCCTCCTGCTTATTTACTTCCTCATTATTCTAGGGAGAAATGTTAGTATTCGGGTCTGGTTTCCTGAGCTTTAATTTGGAAAGAAAGTGGAGGAAGTGGGTTAGTTTAAATTCCCAGAGCATCCCTTTGCATCAGTGAGAAGTTACAATTTTTGAATAGATACCTGTATTCCAGCTGGTCCCAGGGTGCCTGAAGAATTTAGGGCATGTTTAAAAGAGTTGAAAGGAAGCAGTGTCAAAAGACCCAGAAAATCTAGTGTGTCGAGTCTGAAAACAGGATTTCAAGCTTTTTTGAATTTCACCAACTCATTCACAGCTGCACATCCTGTCAGATTTGGGCAACTGGGTAAACATCTTTGGAAGAGAGCCTTTGACATTTAAGATAAAAATATTTTGAACCTGAAGGAAAATGAACAATTGCCATGACAAGGGGCTGACACATTTTCTGGAATGTAGTTCTTTTCATTCTTAATGAGGTAGGACATGATTGCTCTGAGTAAATTGAGTATTTTTGGCTCTTCCATCTGTGTCTCAAGTATTTCGTTTCAAAATTGTGTTGACTGAACACAGTGAGGGTTTTTTCCACAGTTTTGATTGTGGTGATTAATAGCAAGGAAACAACATCTTTGTGTGTCCAGTATGTGTCTACAGAGAGAGAGAGTGCTGAGGTAGACTTATATGTTCTGTAGATCATGGAATCCAATAAATCCATGTAGGTTGGAAGTTTCTGGTTAGACCTTGTAGGAGCCCATGTGGTGACTGATAAACCTGAGTAGCTCCGGAGCAACAAAGCTTGGAGTAAATATTCCTATCTTCAAAGCAGCAGTTCTAGTGAGGTTAAAAGTCCTTTAGCTCTGAATTTCCTTTGTTCCAGAGCTTATGTTGCTAACCGATAGCGATCACTGTGCATGTGTCACGCTTTCCTTTGAAGGTATGCTAGGGTGTTAACTAATTACTAGGCAAATGAACAATTATTTTAAAGAGGGTTTTTTTAAAGCATGTTTGTTGATACTCTGATGAGGCTATTTATAGTAATCTTTTCACCCATCTTCTGAGTCTCTGTATAAGCAAACAGATAAAATTAATAGAGATGGTAGAGTGGGAAGCAGTGATGTTAGCTCTTTTTGCAAGAACGTGGTGCTAATGAGGACATGATTTCCCAAACACCAGAAAAACAATTCCATCAGTGCCAACAGAGAATTCTCACCTTCAGCTCTCTCAACCTCGGGTGATGTATCATGAGAGGAAATGGGTCAGTGTGAGAAGATGTTTCAGTACAAACCTATCACCAACCACCTAGGTTCCCCTCCTGGGCTGGCTAGTCATCATTACCATCCTGGACTACGATGACTTTCTCCTTAGTCAACAGAGAATTGAAAACATGCCTCGTGATTTATCTGGGACTTTCCCTTGCAAATACCGGGCATCAACTGCCAAAACTCATACTTCAGGGCGGTACAAAGAGGGCATTGCTTGTGTTCCCGGAAAGGAGGAAGTGCAAGGTGACCTGAGGACCCACAGGAGGGCCTGGGTGCCAGCTTCAAACACACCCCCTGTCTGGAAGTCAGGGGCTGGCTCTGGGCATTGCTCTCACCACATCACAAGCACTCAGTAAATATTCATGGATGAAATCAAGAATGACGAAGGCTGGGGCACCTGGGTGGGTGGCTCTGTCGGTTAGACATCTGCCTTTGGCTCAGGTCATGATCCCCGGGTCCTGGGATCCAGCCCTGCCATGGGCTCCCTGCTCAGCGGGGAGACTGCTTCTCCCTCTGCCCCTCTCCCTGCTCAAGCTTTCTCTCTTTCTCTCAAATAAATAAATAAATCTTAAAAAAAAAAGAAAGAGGGCGCCTGGGTGGCTCAGTGGGTTAAAGCCTCTGCTTTCGGCTCAGGTCATGATCTCAGGGTCCTGGGATCGAGGCCCACATCGGGCTCCCTGCTCAGCGGGGAGCCTGCTTCCCCCTCTCTCTCTCTGCCTGCCTCTCTGCCTCCTTGTGATCTCTCTCCCTCTGTGAAATAAATAAATAAAATCTAAAAAAAAAAAAAAAAGAAAGAAAGAATGATGAAGGCTGCCCCTTCAAAACCACATCAGACCATCCCTCACCTTCTAGCCTCCTTCCCCCTGCCAGTGTAGAATCCATCACTGGCCTAACAAAGGAATGGAATAAGAGAGGCTAACAAACGATTTTCTGATCATTTCTTTAACACTTCAGAAATACATTGTCTAATTTATGGGAAGTTGACTACTGTGATGTTCTACCCTTTTTTCCATCATGTGTATTATTACTGCTTGGAACTCTGTTCTCTTGGACTATCCCACAGCTAGAGCCAAGTGCTGCTAAAGACATGTTTTAAGTTAAAAATAATACATATATATTATAAAGATATAGAGGTTATAAAATTTTATCTTTATAAAGTTAGTGAGCTTTACTTTCAAAGGATCTTATTATCCAACTGTAAGGTGTTCTCTTTCTTTTAAAGAATAGAAAAGAAATACAGCTCCTGTGGTACTAGGTAGGTGGACATAGCCAGGAGGTCATAAAAGATGGTTATTATTTCCCCCATCTATTACTTTTACTTAAATATTTTAATATTATTATAGTATCATGGCATTTTTCCTGTAAATAGGGACTATGGATCTCTAAAAAGTAAGGACACCTCCCTGCCTAACCACAAAACCATTGTCACACCTAACAAAATTATTAGTAATCTACTAACTGTATTTAATACTCACCTCCCCCCCCAATTTCCCCAGTTGTCCTTAAATGTCATTTACACTTGGTTTACCTAAATCAGTCAAGATCCACACATTGCACTGGTTATGTTTCCTTAGTCTTTCTTAATCTAGTACAGTCGCTCCTACTCCCTTCACCTCATTGACTTGGTGAAGAAATAGCCTGCTATTTTGTAACAATTAGTCTCATTTTATTAATTCCTAAACAAGAAGCCAACCACAACAGGCAAAACAGTCTTGCCAATCTAATGAAACCAGGTGTCTTCACTCCATAACTGGTATTTTTGATCTGCTGTTTACTGACGTTTAACCTCAAGAGCAAAGAAAACAAAACCAAGACCAAAACCAAATCCTGACTTGGACTTGAATGTGGCTCAACATACCCTCGTCCCGTGGCAGAATCTGTGTGATCAAGTTCCATGAGTCTGAGTCAGTGGCTGCTTTTCACTGACTCGGTGCCTAGTTTCTGTGAACGCCTGCTGAGATTTCTTTCTACCTCCCCTGATGCTCAGGTCAGTTTTCAGACAGTCAATGATCTCTACACACTGGTCGCCTTCCGTACGGTACCCCATCCCCTGCCAGCTCTATGAAGCATCTCCCTTTCCACTGTATGAAGTGGAAAGATGTTGACCGGATTTCCCTTTTCCACTTGGTTGCATCTGGCTTTCTTTACCTTTCGCTCATCTAGAAAAGAAAACCGCCATGACAGAATGGTGATTAGTACTAGCAATCCCTCTGAGAACCAGGAACCCTAAACCTTACCTTACCGTGCATACTAGGGGTGTGGGGAAAGAGTCCTCTATTCACAATGAAAGGAAATTGCCATTTAAAAATTATGACTCCTACAGGAAGTATTTAGAAATGGTACCTATTGGTTAACTGGTGTGGGTTAGAGGTTATCCTTTCTCACACTTGTGAACCAAAGTGCATCCATCAGGCCATATTCTTTTTTAAAATAATTTTATTTATTTATTTATTTATTTATTTATTTATTTATTTATTAGTCAGAGAAAGAGAGAGAGCACAAACAAGGGGAGCGGCAGGTGGAGGGAGAAGACTCCCTGCTGAACAAGGTGGCTGATGAGGGACTCGATCCCAGGACCCTGACGTCATGACCTGTGCCGAAGGCAGACACCTGACTGAGCTCCCCAGGCATCCCTCAGACCATGTTCTAATTCCTACTGAACTGTATGAAACTGGGTGACGTGAGGCAACCTAGCCATCTTCCTTAGGTGAATATTTTCAGTTGAGAGGAGTGGACTAGACATCTAAGGTCCCATCCAGGAGTTGAGCTTGATGACTTCATCATGTTAATAACTACCTCAGTGTTCTCATTTTGTCTCTCCTCTCCTCCCATAAATAACCTCTCCTGACAGGCACCTGCCTTTGTGTGCGTTGGGAGCCTCTGTGATGGTTGGGTAGCCATGAGTCAGGAGGTTCCTGTTTTTAATCTTTAAGTACGACTTTGCTAAACAGGTAATTTTATGCGCTGTAGGTTTCCCTGGTGTTGGACGGACTCACCTTTTAAATGAAGACCAGGGAATCCAAACACATTTATGTTAAAATGTATGTCATCATAGGGTTGCCTAGATATGGTTGGATTAAAAAAATTACTGAGAAAGCAAATATGTTACTACTGAATAGAACTGTTGAAAATGCGCTGCACTCAGTGCTGGCATTAAAAAAAGAACGCATTATTGGCTTCAACCCTGCACCAGGCATACACAGGCCCCTTATCCCAGTAATCCCCACAGGGACCAAGGATGAAGCCAGCCCATTTGGGGGAAGAGCAAAGAAACTTATCCTTGCCCATAACAGAGCAAGATTCCAACTCAAGTCTTCTTCCTCAGACCAATTCTCTTCCTGATGTTGCAACTCGACTTTTCAAGTCTGGTGTTTGAGCAATATTATTGTTTATGCTTCGATCGTGTGCAATTCAAGAGCTGCCCTTATTTTTCTCTCGTGTCATCCCATAGAATAGATTCCGCAGACAGATTTGGAAACCTTTTCAGAATGATACATATGGGGAGAAAAATCTCAGCCCCAAGACATTGGTACCAGGTAGCCATAGAAACCGCAACCTCGGTTTGGGTCTTATCAAAGTTCTTTTATGAAGTCGAACAGGCTGAAAATCCTGCTTTGTGGTTTCAAAACAGATTTGTTATTAATGTGCATGGTTATTTCCCCATCTCTTCTATTTTTGCTGCCTGCTCGGGGCAGCCGTGGCCCTTTGCAGCAGCTGGGACATAAATACCCAGTGGGAATGGAAGCACATTAGAAGCGAGGAACAGCTGACGAGCACAGCCAAGCCCCAAGCTCTGCAGGGCCGTCGGGCCGGTCCAGGCATGCTGGTTTCGGTCTGATTGCCGGGCCGGCTTTCTGCTGAGCGAGCTTTAAGGATTTCAAGGTTGGCATGGGAAGCAGTGTTTCTTGTCATGAGAGAGAACATCCATCTCTATTTGTAAACTACAAAGTCACGAAGGTCAGACTTTTTGATGGAACATCATCTCTGGGAGAATTGGAGGCGTGGGATTACATTGTTGGCCCGTCTCTAGATTATTTTTAAAGGCATACATTATATGTTAGTAAAATGTTTAAAAATGATCGACGGTTCAAAGTGAGTTGTCGTCCTTACCAATTTACAGACGTGCCACTTTGTAAATGTGAGTTCTTCTGGAAAGAGACTTGTCTAGAACCAACGTGAGAGGTTCCAACAACGGTCATCATCCCTTTCTTTTTGCAAATGCTGGTTGTTTTGTTTTGTTTGTTTTGCTTTGTTTGGGGTCAGTTCTTAAACTTTGAATGAGGAAAGAAAGCTTTGGCTTATCAATTACAACTGGCCTACCACCCGAATTGTTGACAAATAGCAAATATTTCTCTATCAGAGGAGTAGAAATGGTGCGTGTGTATCACATAGAAACTTCTCCATATACCTTCAGGCAACAGCTGACGTCAGCAAACATTTGTGAAGTGCCCACTAGGTGTCAGGCATTGCGCTAGGCCCAGTGAAAGGTCACACAGATGTGATCTCAGCCCCTCAGGGGGCACAGAGCTGTTTTCCCCAGTTCGATGAACCCCAAATTTTCTGTAAAATTTTTGTATACGTATAAAAATATAGGTTTTTTTCCCTGTCACTATTGTAGCAACAACAAAAAGTGCCAAGTAATTAAAGGTTGGTTTGGTTTTACATATCGAGATGTCATGTGATAGAAAGTGCTCAATAAGTATTAGGAATTACTGTCATCTGTCCAATGACTGTCTGGATCTGCTTCTTCTCTGAGTTGCTAGGAACATTCTGAATCATATGACATTTTCCTAGAACTCATATATCAAAAACCTCCTAACCACATCCCAGCCAAACCTGCTCTTCTTCCAGAATTTTCTATGTTAACACATGGCACCACCGGCCACATAAGCCAGTCCTTCGTTCCACCATGCTTCTGTCTACCACAGGGCCTTTGCATGTACCTGTCCTTGTCCTAGAATGTCCTTCCCACTTCTCCTGTTCAAACACCTTCTGCTGAGGCGGCTTGTCTGACCTCACTGAGCAGCTCCAATCCTGTGCACCACTTGTCTGTAACATTCAACACAGGTACCACTTTATATTTCATTGGATGAGTATTTGATTAATGTCTGTCTCTGCCACCAGGATATAAGCTCCGTGAGAACCAGGGGAGTATTCATTTTTGTTAGTCATGGACCCCCACCATCTAGCCCAGTGCCTGAATTACATAATAGATGCTTAATCAACATCCGTTGAAAGAATGCTTTAGAAGGCTGTAGTTCATGTGTTATTTGAATTGGTTCATGCATAATTTATTACTTAACTATAAAAATGATACATGGTATTTATAATAAATACAAACAATACAGAAATATATAAAGAAGTGAAACTGTTTCTAAACCCTGTAACTGCATCTCCCAAAGGTGTCCATTATTATACACGATTGTTGTAAGCTTGATTATATCCATCTAGACTTTTTTTTCTGTGTTTATCAATCACGCACACAAACACATATGCACATATATGGTTCTTATAGGAAAATAGAATCCTATGCTGCTTATGTTTCTGTTTTGTGGAACACTGGATCTACCTTTCTAGGTCGGTATATAATGGATCTCTCTCATTAAGATGATTATGAGATACTTCAGAAATTCTAAAAATAATACAATGAGCACTCATGCACCCACCACCCAGCTTGTTATTAAATAGATTCTGAAGACATTGATCACATTCCGCTCCCTCTCCAGCATAAGATGAGGCAACCACCATCTTGAATTTGGTATTTCTCATTCCTGTGCATTTCTCTGTTCTTTGACTACCTAGGTCTGCATCTATGACCACCGGAGAGTGTTTGCGTATTTCCGGATTTTGTATAAAAGGTATAATTCTGTGTGCATTTTCTCGTAATTTTATGTTTGTGAGATTCACTCAAACTGAAATGGGTAGTTCAGGTTCATTCATTTCCCTCCATGCAGTATATTCTGCTGCAAGAATATGTTATAATTAACTATCCATTCTTTTATTGATGTGCATTTGGGTGGTTCCAATTTTTTTTTGCTATTTCAAGCAATGCAGTTATAAAACGTTCTTGATGCTTATATAAAAGCCTTCTCTTGTGTGTATGTGAGATGATTTCCCCGGAGATTATACCTGGAAGGGGACATGCTGAAGGGGAAACAATGTATTTCTTCAAGTTTACTAGATAGTGCTAATCTGCTTCTCTAAAGTTCTCTCGTTGTTTATTACAACTTTATTACACAGTAGTCCACTAAAATAATGTACGCTAAGTTATTGACCCCCTTCTCTATTACATTTGCTGGATATTACTTGGGGAAGGGGGTGGTTACAACAATATTAAAACAATATTAAATATAAAATCTTTCACATTGAGGTGACTGCTCTAATAGAGCACTTGAGACCTCTGTGCCCTTGTGTCTTTTAGCTCATTTGATCCATGGAGAGAGTCAGGTCAGTTCCTACCATTGCTAATTCTTATTTTCAGTGGAGATGATGAGACCAGACCCGAGGGATTAGGAATCTCAGGTCCTGGTGGGGTGAGCAGCAGAGACAGGAGGAGTGGCCTGGTCTCCGGCCCAGGGCAGTACCACTCAACTTCTCTATCTCCTTATCCAGTTACCGAGTTGGTTCGGCCATGAACTAATACTGGTCAGAGCAAGGGAAATGACGTCACAGCCACAGACCTCAACAAAGAACAAAGAGGAAACACGCCTTCTTTACTGCACCTGTGAAAATGCAGGGTATTAGTTCACAGGCTGCCGCTGGGCTGCATCGTCCGGGAAAGGGGGGAAACAGATGGCAGTTTAATAGGAACCTGATAGCATTGTTTGGGGTTGGACAGGGGGTAGCCTCTGGGAAATCAGGAGAGAGGCTTTCAGCCAGGAGGCACAGCAGCTTGGAGAAGGCAAAGCTTGCCGTGGCCCCTTCCTAGGGGGAAGCCCAGAGGGGGTTGGAGTGCATAGGCCTCTGTTGTTTGCCTGCTCTGCGTGCATGTGCATGTGTGTGTGCATATGTGCATGTGCAGCTGTGTGTGCACGTGGTTGTGTGCATGTGTGTATGTACACGTGTGCGTGTGAGCACACATGTGTACACGTGCACGTGCACACCCATTTCTGTGTGTGCGCATGTGTGAGTGTGTGCATGCATGCGTGTTAGTACATGCGTGTGTGAGAGTGCATTGCCCGTGCACGCCCATCTGCATGTGCACACCTGTGTGTGTGCGCGTGTGTGTTGGGAGAAGGGCCAGGATGATGAAAGTCAAGAATAGGACGGGCCCTGGGGAAGGAACGCCGATGATGGGGGGTTACTGGTGGTAACCGGTAATGCCCATTCCTCCCGCCTTCTTCCCTTGTTACGTGCGTCTGTGTGTTGTGAATTTGAATGGCCCTTATCTGAATAGACACAAGTAATGGAGGCTGCTGTGCATGGCTCCTCTTAGGAGTGGTGGGGAAGCATAGTTTAAAAACTAGAAATCTGGGCTCTGCCACTACCCAGCTGGACAGTCCCTCAAGCTCCCTGGGATTCTTATTCCGTTGGAGACGCCAAATTCCTTCTTCATTACAGATCTGTTCGGCGCCTCCTCCTCTGCGCGAACAGGGCTGTAGGCTGCCGTCAGGGGTTAAAGGATGAGCATAGCACGGCCCTTGGCCTTTCACCAGCGCCTGTCTCCATTTCCTGCCCTGGCTCTGCAGTGCTGGCTTCTGGTTAGCAGCTGAGTGTCAGACAATGAGTCACAGTTCAGGTTGTTTGGGGAACAAGGGAAACAGAGGTTTGAATGGCTCGGAGGTCTGCTTGGTACTTCTTTGGAAATTGCTCAGTCCAGACAGGAGAGTGATTCTGAAACCTGGAGTTTCAGTGTTTTCCTAGCTGGTGCCAATTCCTGAAATCCTGTAACCTAAGACTCCACACAGGGTTCGGACAACACACTCGCTCTCCGCTTCTCCCTGGATGCCACCAACGTGCCACTTGTTCTCGACACGGGGCACCCCAGAGTCTCGTCTCCTGACCTTTCCTCTCCTCATCGTGTGTCCTCCACTGGGTCACCGCCTGCCCCCCCTTGTTACCCAAACACCAATGGTCCCCAGCCCTTCTTCTCTGGTCCTTTGCCCTGCCGGCCGTCGGGCCACCCGCGTCTCCACTCTGACGTCCCGCAGGCTCGGACACCCTCCATGTCCCATCTGCGCTCCTCATCCTTACTCCTGGCTGCTGTCTGTCTCCAGGGTCTCTTACGTGGGGGTGAGCAGCCTCCCCTCGGCACCCTGGGAGGCCTCCTGGACACATCCCTGCAGCTTTCCGCCCATAGCCATCCAACAGGGCGTGCGTTGACTTGGACTTTCCATCTATCGCTCTTGTCCATGTTTTCCTCAATCAAGCCAACTTTTCCATGGTTCTGTTCCCATCAGAAAAAACCCAAGCCCTCTGGGGTGACCTGCGAGGCCTGGCTGCCTTTCCAGCCTCTTGCCGCCTTCCTCCTCCTCTGTCCCCATGTTGCAGCCATCTTGAACTGCTGGCTCTTTGGCCAGTGGGTCACGATCCCTACACTCTTCCCCAGGTATGGCCTGTCCTCATCAGCTTCCTCTCCCTGGAACCCCTCCCACTCCCCACCCCTCCCCACCCCTCCCCACCCCCCAGCTGAGTCTCCTCAGCCGCCTGACCGCTTCCTTCCAGAAGCGTCTCCTCCTCTCCCTGGAGGCGGATGGCTTTAGTTTAGGTGCTCCTCCACAGCGGAGCTGGGTGATTCTTCTCTGCTCCCCGTGCAGGGCCTAGCTCTCGACATGCGGGATCAATAAGCACATTTTCTAAGTTGAAGAGAGACGAAACTTTCTCGAAGTTTTCTCAGAGTGGCCGTGGGGTGTCAGAGTTTTAACGCGCCCCACTGGATGTCTACGGCTCACAGCAAGTACAGACCCCGGTGGCTGTGCATGGGCTCCAAGTCCTCATAACTAGCTGATTTCTTTCCTTTCCTGTACCTGTCACCAGTCCTCCACTCTGCCAGGAGAAGTTGACCAGCTGGCCGCCCTCCAGGGGCTGGGGACTGACAGATAACGGGCATCTTTGCCAAGTTTAGGAAAAGTAAGGTAGATAGCAGAGTGTCAGCTGTCCGGGTACCAGGAGTCTAAGCTGATTATTTCCCCTTGTGTGATATTCATCTGCACCCTCACCAGAAGCAGCTTGCAAAAAGAAAAAGTAGAGCAGAATCGAGGTGAGGTGAGAGTCTGGCCCTTATGGTGGGTGGCAGGCGGTGAGGGGGAAGGAGGCAGTTACTTACTCAGAGGGTCAGTATTTCAGGTTGTTCCCGGAAAAAATAATTGCGAAGGCAACCAGTCAGAGAGGAGACCCGTGGTACCCCCTCCCACCTCCACCCCTGTGTTTCTTGGCACTTTGGCTGCCTTCAGATTAATGAAATCTTTCCAGTCCTGACAGAAATGACAACCTCAAGAGGAAAAAAGTATGTTTTTGCACTGGATAAAAGATTAAAACAACACAAAGAAGCAAACCCGTTCCTATATATGGGCTTCAATACTTGCCTTGTGCAAAATGTTGTGAGTTAATATCTTTGTCTCAGGGGTATGTTTTTTCTCCTTGAATCTTTAGAGTTATTTCCAGAATTGCAAAGGATATTTCAAAAACCATGTCTGAAGGCTAAAGTGCCCGAGTACAGACAGCTCTGTGAGTGGAAGGACAAAGAAAAGCAGAGAGGGTCCTACTGAGGGATGAGAAAGTTATTACCTACAAAGGGCTACTGTGCAACGTGAATTAAGAGTTATTTTTTTTTTAAAGATTGAGAACTATAATGTCTTAAAAAATTAATGGCTTTTGGAAAGTGGAAGTTAAATGAATTTAATGACTGTGGTAATTAAAAACCAGTTCATTTGTTATCAACTATATATATTTTTTCAAAACAAAAGTATAGGATTTATGAACCTTGAATGATTGGAAGTGTAGGTTTAATTTAAAAAAGGAATCTGAATAGAAATTATTTCTTTCCATAGATAACAATATTTAACTTCAAATTTGGTTATTAAACTATTAAAGGAATCTGCCTACATAAAGTAAAAGTCAAGGTAAGTTAGTTTTAAAATCACGAAAGTGTTTTCTAAATTATAAAAGATTGTCACAACGTGTTCCATTTATAAGCATTCATAAGTAGCTTATTTTAAGAATTCTGTTTAGGAAAAGGTGCTTGTCCACAGCTTCTCCTATTCCTATCCGAATAGGAAATGATTTTCAAACACATTAGGGTGGGTGTTGTGTTTAGAGCTTGAATATTTTTATTGAAGATTATTCATTTTAAAATTCAACAGCACACCGAGTCTCTAGGATAAATACACGTCCTCAAGGAGAATTTGCTTTGGTGTCCTTTCCCTATCCTTGGGAAGAAAACATAGGACGGAACTTCCAGGTCCCTGACAGGCACCTCATTTTTACTTCTCTGGGGCACCTCTCAGGTCCTGAGTGCAAATTTTCCCTCAGCCACTTTTTAGCTGTGAGAACTTAGGCAAGTTACTTAACTTTTCTGTTACTTAGCCCTGGGTCATTGATCAGTCATCTGGGGAAAAGTAGTCTTTTCTTCATAGGTTTGCTGCAGGATTATTTATGTAAAGTTTTAGAACCATTTATGACTGGTGCCTAGTAGATCCTAAATAGACCTGAGTAATGATACCATGGATTTTGGGAAGCTCTCGCTCTTCCTGAAGCATCAGCATGCTTAATAACGGGAGATTTTTTTCTTTTTGGCAACGTCTTTTTAATTTTTTTTTTGCAACATTTCAGGACATACACTCGGACTTTGCATCAGAGCAAATCATTTTCAGAGAACACTCAGAATTATTTAGATACAGCATCTTCTCTTCAGTGCCCTAGCATCCGTTGCCTTGTAACAAAATAAAAAGACAAAGGGTGGGGGGGGAATCCTGGCAAGGGGACAAGTTTCGAGAATTGTTTGAAAGCAGTCATTGTGTCCAGGTGGCCTGGCAGCCTACTGTAAACACGGAGAGATGTAAGGAGGAAATCAGAACCCATTGTGGGTGCATAAAATGGAGGTCTTTTCAACTAAACAGATTGCTATCAGCCTAACAGAGCCGACTCATGTTCCTTTTTGCCTGGTCATTTCCTTTACTGAGTGTCGGTAAGAACCACCCACTTGGGTGTTTCTCAGGATTATAGGTTTTTAGGTCAAACAGAAACCTGGGGGAGTGCCTGCACAAGCCCAGCTCGCAGTTACACCAGGCGGAGCTGGATGACACTGGGCCCCAGCTCGTGTGGATGGTCTGGCTGTGCGGCGGGCTGTGCAACCAGGAGCCCGGCTCAGGGGCTCGGCTCCGAATTGGCTGAAGGCTCCTCGGGAGAGCCGCCCGCTTCTTCCTCCGCTGCAGAGTCTTGACGGCCGGGCCCTCCACGCCTGCTTCCTCTGTCCTCCTCGGACTGCCCGGCATGGACGGGACACCGGCGCCTCTGGCCATGACTGTCCACCTCCTTGCCAACTCTGGGCACGGCTCGCTTCTGCAGCAAACCCTGGACCAGCTCTTGGACTGCGTTTGCCCGGACGCGCGTCCCTTTCTGGTGTCGGAGCGGGTGGGCGCGGTGAAATCCTATGACAAGTGCCACTCCAAGCGCTCTCGGTTCCCGGGGATGTCTGTGCTGCTCTTCCTGCCCGAGAGCCTGGGAGAGGAGCGGCTACTCCGGGTTCTTGACTCCCTCCAGCGCTGGCCGTGGCAGTGCTACCCCAGCGCTCAGGGGGCGCCGTGTCCCTACCTTCTGGCCAACCAGGAGTTCTACAGCCTGGACAGCCAGCTGCCAGTCTGGGGTGTGAGGCAGGTGCGCTGCAGCGCCGAGATTCTGCGGGTGACACTGTACTGCAGTTTCGATAACTACGAGGATGCCATCAGACTCTATGAGTTGATCCTGCAGAAGGAAGCCATGGTGCAGAAGAGCAACGTCTGTGTCTTCGTGCTCCACGCCACCGAGCACTTTGCCCTGCAGTTCTCCCTGACACAGCTGCCCCTTGGAATGTCAGTGGACCCCAAAGAGTCTTCAGTGCTGCAGTTCAAGGTTCAAGAGATCGGCCAGTTGGTGCCTCTTCTACCCCATCCGTGCGTCCCCATCAGCCGCACCAGGTGGCAGACGCAGGACTACGATGGCAACAAGATCCTGCTCCAGGTATTCCAGTTTGGCCTCTGATCTTTGCAGGGGCACAGGGAACTGTGTGCCTTTACATCTGAGATGGGCCTTTGTGGTGATTTAATGCAGTGGTTCTCAACCTTGCTTGCACACCAGAATCCCCGGGGAGCTTGCAAAAATTCCCATGCCACACTTGCACCCCAGGCCATTTAGATCGACATCTCTGCGGGCACCTTGGATGACTCAAATATGTAGTGGAGAGTCGCTGATCTAATAAAATCCCCTCATCGGACAGATAACAGAGTTCATGCTCCGGGAGCTTGTAGCTTATTCAAGTGGTTTGCGGTAGAATCCAATGACACCCAGTTTCTCAGATTGTCCTTAAAACTGTATGCAAATACTTTGCCCTTGGCTTGGGTTCGGGGAGAGTGTAAACTCTTCCCATCTGACCTAAGGAAGCTGAAGTTGTAATTATGGTGGACGATGTTAAGTTTGTAGTCCTGTTGACTTAATTTCTTTTTCCTGTTGACTTAATGTTTAAGCAGCTTGGATCACTGTCAGTTTTTCCCCGAATTAAGTTAGATAGTTAGAACTCCTTTAAAAAGAAAACCTGGATATGAAAGCCTTCTTCTGTAAGCACCTCATTTAAGCCAAGCACAATCATGTGATCGCTATTGTAGTGTGTCATCCCTAATGGAGTGTTCTCTGGCTGATGAGCCCTGCACCCAGTAGCTGCCTGGCTTAGCCTCGACTCCTTCATCAGCACAGTGGAGGTAATATTAACATCTTCCTAGAGTGGGGGTTGTGGTCCACACAAAATGACGTAATTCTTCAAGTGCTTCAGAGAGTGTCCAGAGTGCAATTTTAGCTATTATTATCTGTTATGACCTAGATGAAGTGTTATAATATTGATTATTTAATTCTTAGAACAACCTAGGGAATCACAATTTGTTCCATTTCACAGATGAGAAAACTGAGATACTCAGTTAATTGCCAAAGACACAGAGGTAAGGAATGTGTGATCAGCTCCCAAATGCACACAGTTAACCCATTATTGTCCGGTGCTCGGTGGGTGTGCATGCATGTGTAAGTGAGTGCAGGCAGGGGTGTGGGTGTGATACAGCAAAATGTTCTGTGGCTTCTGTCCTTGAGAAATGGTCAGAAACCCCTTTAAGGGCTATTCAGTAAAGTAATATCAGTATAGAAGATGGAATAGTCTTTCCCTTTGATTAATCTTCTATCCTGATATTATCATCTGCTTTGAGTTATTAATAACATATGAATCATATTGATTCTATATTAAAAGATACCTAAATTATTTACCTTCTTGTTCACCTAAGGCAGACAGGCACTATTTCTGTGTCTTTTACCTAACTTAGCAATTTCCAAGGCATCTAAAGTTTCTCCTTCAGTCTTGGTTAATCTTCAGCATTTAAAATCAACCTCACTGTCAAACAAACATTTACTATGTAGGTGCACCAGGGGGCACATCTTTGACTGTTCTTATTTTTAAGATCAAACCAACCAACTTGGATCAGATGTTTTTCCCTAAACCAGTTACTGTATCCAAGGGCTTGGGATCATGTGGGTTGGTATAGTTCTGGAGGCAGAGGCTAAGCCCTCCACACCTGGATTGTCTGTGGAGTCAGACCCTCCTGGCACTCCCAGGAGAGGGGAAGGGCCCCAGGGAAGATTGGTAGGGGAAAAAACGTGGGAAAAAAAAAAAAAAAAAAAAAAAAAGGAAATAATACCTACTCAAGGGAAAACCATACCCACCAGTTGACCTCTCCACAAATAACCTTTCCTCCGGGCTGGAACAGACACATGTGTGGGCGTGCTAGACGTGATGAGGGCCCGCGATGGGCAAAGCTTCCTGAGGAGCGATACCTGGGTCTGTTGAGGCTGGACAGCCCAGAAGGAAGTAGCCAGGTGGAGAAGGGAGGAAGGTGTTCCAAAGAGGAGAGGTGGGTGACTGTGTGTGCTGTGGCATTTCTCTAGCAGGGCGTGTTCAGAAAACTACCTGAGGTTCTGTGTGGCTGGGGTGGGAAGGGGGGTGAGGGGAAGAAGAGGGGCAGGTGGGTGGAGACCACATCACCAGGAATATGCTCAGCCCCTGGAAGGTAAGCACTGTGAAGGCAGGCAGCTCTTTGCTCACTTTTGTATTCCCGGTACCCGGAACAGTGTCTGGCACACGGGAGGCAAATACATTCTTATGTGAATGAAGCAGAGCCTTGCTAAGAGCTTTTCTTTTTTTTCTTTTTTTTTTTTTTTAAGATTTTATTTATTTATTTCACAGAGGGAGAGAGATCACAAGGAGGCAGAGAGGCAGGCAGAGAGAGAGAGGGGGAAGCAGGCTCCTCGCTGAGCAGGGAGCCCGATGTGGGCCTCGATCCCAGGACCCTGAGATCATGACCTGAGCCAAAGGCAGAGGCTTTAACCCACTGAGCCACCCAGGCGCCCTAAGAGCTTTTCTTTTATCCTAACTGCAATCAGCCGTTATGGATGAGGACAACGAGTGGTACTGACATATATAATTGGTTATGAGTATGAAAAAAGAGAATGTAAATGGAGATACTCTATAAAGTAGAAGCTGTAGGAGATCACGCAGAAGCAATATGATTATTGTCTGCGTGTGTAAGAAGCCACCCGCTGTCTTGCCAGATGCCCACAGGGAACAATTCCTTCCCACATGACCTCCTGTCAGTGCAGATGGTGTGATGCTTCTCAGAGCCTAGAATGTCTATTTGTGGTGAGACTGATAGTAGGGTACATAGTAGATGCTCAGTAAATGAATGAATGTATCAATAAATGGTCAAATATGTCCATGTTTCTTCATTTACCAAATACTTTTCCTGAGTGCCTACCCTGTGTCAGACCCTCCTCTAGGCCCTGTTCTCCATCTGTCTTAGTTCTTAATGGCTGCAAAAGTACGGTGGGTCGATTCTTCCCTTCCCCCTTCTACCAGTCCTCTTTTGTCCCTACGTTTTTCTTCGCGGTTGCCCTGGGGGAGAGGAGACAGCCATCCTTCTGTGACCCTTTGGTTAGCTGTTCAGTGTGTGTCATGCTGCCTTCTGTGTTAGGTGTTCTGTGTGATGTTGGGCTGATGGGGGGCCTGACTGTCCCACAAGGGCCTGGAATACCAAGTGGCCAATAGTCAATGCCCTGTCCTCACCTTGAGTGCAGGAACAGAAAGGGTTAATTGGACCAAGTTTGGAAAAGTCGTGTGGAGGATGTGTGACCTGGAGGGTGACCGCACCAGGCAGTAGAAGGGTGTAGAGCGGGAGAGTTCTACGGGTTTAGGAGAACGATTTTTGGCCCATTGAGTATGGGTGCAGGAAGATCTACAACAGGCATTAAAGAGGCATCTGTTAATGTTTTTAGAGAAGGGCAGACATGACGGTCTGCAGTATACACTTCAGGATGCTTGAGTTAGAATCCACGTAGCTCACCAAGAACCAGCTGGTGACTTCATTGGTTTTATCTACTGATTTCCTGTTTTCAATTTTGCCGATTTCAGCTCTAACTCTGATTATCTTTTCTTCTGCTTACTTTGGATTTTTAAAAAAGGTTTTATTTATTTATTTGAGAGAGAGAGTGTGAGTGGGGGGAGGAGCAGAGGGAGAGGGACAAGCAGACTCTGAGCTGAGTGAGGAGCCCAACATGGGGCTCTATCTCATGACCCTGGGATCATGACCCGAGCCGAAATCAAGAGTCAGACGCTTAACTGGACTGAGACACTCAGGTGCCCCACTTTTGTCTTTTTTTTTTTTCTGGTGTCTTTTAGGATTTTTTCCTTTGATTTTTGTAGTTTGGTAAACAACATGTCTAGGTGTAGCTTTGGTGGAATTTTTGTGCTTAGTGTTCTCTGAGCTTCCTGGATTTGTGGTTTGGTTTCTGACATTAATTTGGGGGAATATTTTCAGTCATTTTTATTCCATTTTCAGTCATTGTTATTTCAAATACTTCTGTTCCTTTCTCTCTTTCTTGCCTTCTGGTATGCCTACTATGCATCTGTTACTTTTGGTAGCTGTCTCACAGTCCTTGAGTATTCTGTTCTGTTTTTTTGTCTTTGCTCTCTTTGATTTTGTTTTGAAAGTTTCTTCTGAGGAGCCTCAAGTTCAGGATTCTTTCTTCAGCCGTGTCCAGTCTACTCGTTAGGCCATCGAACGCACTCTTGACTTCTGTTACAGTGGGTTTTTTTTTTTGTTGTTGTTGTTGTTTTCTTTCTCTAGTGTCTCTTTCTATTCTTTCGTAGTATTCCTGTCTCTGTTAATATTGACCATCTGTTCTTGCATGCTGTTTACTTTATCCATTAGAGCTCTTAGTACATTAATCATAGCTGTTTCAAATTCCTAGCATGATAATTCCAACAACTCTGCCACACCTGGTTCTGGTGCTTACTCTGTCTCTTCAAAATGTGTGTGTGTGTGTGTGTGTGTGTGTGTGTTTTGTTTTTTTGGTTTTTGTTTTAACCTTTTAGTATGCCTAGTGTTTTGTTTTGTTTTGTTTGTTTTGCTTTGTTGTTGTTGTTGTTGTTTTTTTTTTTTTAGCTAGACTTGATGTAGCAGGTAAAAGGAACTGGTGAAAATAGTCCTTTTTTTAATGTGGTGGTAAGGAGTAGGAGGAGGGGAAGCACTCTATGATTAGACTGCACACAGCCTTTTAGTGAGTCTATGCCTTAGACTGTGAATTCACAAGTATTTTTAATTTTTTTCTCCCTTCTTTGGTGGCAGAGGATGGCTAGAATGGGCTGGAATTGAGTATTTCCCTTCCCTCAGGTCAGTCAGGCTCAGGTTAGCTTCTGCTTAACTAATTTTCTCTTAAAGCAGGCCTTTTAAGAACACAGCTTTCCGGCATGCTTAAAAGTGGTGCTTTGTCTCCTTCCCTTCCAGAAGCACAAAGAGATTTTTTCTCCAGTATTAATTGTGAGCATCTGGTCAAGCTCCTGGAGGGAAATCTCACAAGCTTGCAGGGCTCCTGTGTGACTGGGTCCGCCTGGAGTTTTTAACCCTCAGAGTTGTCCACACTGAGCCTTCCACAGTTCCTCAGTCACAGCTGAGGTTTTCCTTGCCTGGCACTGGTCTTGCTCTAGCTTCTACTTATGAGTCTCTGCTCCGAGAAGCCGTGATTCCCTGTGTTTGTCTGTCACCTCTCCAGTCTTGGGAGCTGCTGTTTGCCCCGCGTCCTCCCCTCTTGTACAGATGCTGGGAGAGTTTTTGCTGGAAGGCCACCGGGATCAGTAAACGTTGACCGCGCCTGCCTTGAAAGCCTCTCCTCTGTGGGCTTCCATAACCCAGCTCCTTAAGCGGTTTTCTTCTCTGTCTGGCTGTCCCTTTGCTGTTTCTTCCCAAGGACTCGCCTCTTTCTTCCTGTCCCTGAATCAGGTTTGCTCACCCCTGGTGGTATGGACATCTTGGACTAGATGGTTCTTTGTCACGGGGTCGGTCCTGTGCATTGCAGATGTTAGCCGAGCCACTGATGCCAGTAGCAACGGCCCCCACACCCCAGTCGTGACAACCAAAATGTCTCCAGACCTTGTCAAATGCCTCTGGGGGGTGAAATTTCCCCCATTGAGAACGGCTGTCCTCTACTGAAGGTTTCCTTAAGATTAAGAAATACAGACCATTCCGTGGATTTAGTATCGTCTTTGTTCTCCTTACTCTGGTGTTTGCATCTCTAGCTCTTGAGTTTAGCTTATTTATTTACCTGTTTAGCTTATTTCCAGCTCCCTGTAAGACGATTAGAACATAATGTCTCATCCTCATCTTACATTCAGTCTGAGCAAACCTAAGTCACCACCTCCCCCATCTTCTCCAGCTCTGGTCACTCTCGCCCCATTTTCCCTGATTTGGAAACACTGTCACTATTAAAGCCTCTTTTTCCAGAAGCCCCCCATTCAGTCACACCCAACTGTTGTAGTTTTCCTCTGGGGTCATTCTTCTCCCTTCCTTCTTTAAGCCCTCATAGCTTTAAATGTACATGATTATTATGACATTCTAACTCTTCACTGTAACTCCAGGCATCCTATTTTATCCAGCACATCACAGATGAGTATATTTTTAAATGACTGCTACATTTATGGCTATCTCAACTTGCTTTTCAGAACTCTAGGCTCACTCCTACACCCAGGTATTTTCTTTATTGTCATAAAATACACTTAACATGAAACTCGTCACTTGAACTGTTTTTTTTTGTTTTTTTTTTTTTTAAGATTTTATTTATTCATTTGACACACAGAGAGAGAGAGATTACAAGTAGGCAGAGAGGCAGGCAGAGAGAAAGGAGAGAGGAGAAAGCAGGCTCCCTGCTGAGCAGAGAGCCCGATGTGGGCCTCGATCCCAGGACCCTGGGATCATGACCTGAGCCGAAGGCAGCGGCTTTAACCCACTGAGCCACCCAGGCGCCCTTGAACTGTTTTTATGTGTTGGGTTCAGTGCCATTAACTCCATTTACAATGTTGCACAACCGTCACCAGAGTCTGTTTCCAGAACTTCATCACACCAACTAGAAACTCTGTACCTATTACACCGTAATCCATTATTCTATCCTCCCCCCAGTCCCTGGTAACCTCTATTCTTCTTTCTGTCCCTATTAATTTGCCAACCCTAGGCACCTCTCATATGTGAAATCATATATTTGCCCTTGCATCTGGCTTAATTCACTCAGTATGTTTTCAAGGTTCATCCATGTGGCATGTGTCAGAATTTCATTCCTGTTTAGGTTGAAAATGTTCCATTTTGGGCGCCTGGGTGGCTCAGTGGGTTAAAGCCTCTGCTTTCGGCTCAGGTCATGATCTCAGGGTCCTGGGATCGAGGCCCGCATCGGGCTCCCTGCTCGGCGGGGAGCCTGCTTCCCCCTCTCTCTCTCTGCCTGCTCTCTCTGCCTCCTTGTGATCTCTCTCCCTCTGTGAAATAAATAAATAATAAAAATCTTTAAAAAAAAAAGAAAATGTTCCATTTTATGGATATCTGCATCTATGTATTGCCCAAGCTGCTCCTTGTCCAGACACATCTTTCTCTTCCTCTTTATTTGTCCATCCTTCAAGGCTCTGCTCAAATAGCAGTTTCTCTCTGAAATCTGCCACGAAGCTCAAGTGCACAACTCACTCCCATTTGATGTATGTCTTACATGGAAATTTTTGTAACACATGACTGATTACATCTTTTCTTATTCTTGTACCATGTAATTTTGGAGATTTTGACTCTCTACCTCTTTTCAGTATTTTGTTGTAAATGTCTATTTCCAGTAGATTAGTAGGTAGACAGCTATTTCTGGAGCATGAGTTGTTTGACTGCTTGTTTTCAGGAAATACGTCTTGTCTCTTCAGAAAAGGTGTATATTCCAGAAGCTAGTTTGGCATAAGCAGGTGCGTGGTTTTTTTCATTTTGTCAACAGACATTTAGCTAAGTTTGTCCTTATGTTCTTCATTAGCCGTTGTAAAATGAGAGAACGTAGCCTCTCTTGAAGAAAGTAATTCGTTTTCTTCTGTGGCATTTCTTGAGGGTCCTTTCTCATTTCTGAGTCTCTCAACTGTACACACCGGAATCTATTCCTCCCTCTTTGCTCTTTTCTTTGTTTCTTTTCCATTCTCCATCTCCACCCCTAATGTACCCCACACAGCCACACACACACACACAGACACACAGCCACAGCCACAGACACACACACACACACACACACACACACACACGCACTCCTATCCCTGCTCTTCTTCTCACTCAATACTTGGGTTTATGCTGCCCTGAGAGAACATTTGGAAGCATTGCTTAGAAGGTTTTTACTCTTAAAGAAAAGCAGGCTCGATCAGTGGCTTTGGTTAATTACTTAAAGTACCTTTAATTTAAAGATCAATTAATTGGAAGGGATTGATTTCAACTCTTAGGTAAGCAGGTTTGGCATTGGTTTTGGGTTTCCTATCATCTGTATAATTTTTTTTCCATTTAATTTTTTTTCTCAGTGTAGGAAAAATCCTCTTTTGCTATATCTTGCAATCACTTCTAGTAAGAGACAATATTATTTTCACTTCATGATGTGAATCTGTTCTTAAACAGCTTCATCATTTTTCAGTGATGTACATTCTCTTGTTTCTCAAGTGTTTAGAGTCAAATGAGTGACAAATCATCTTTCTATTCATCAAGATAACTGTTAGCATTCCCCGAAATTTGAAAAAGCTAGCTCTCAATTTGTAACATTTTACAAATATTTCTTGGAAAGATGAGCTCTAAATGATCAGAATTCCTACAAAATTTGTTTCACTTTATTTTTTGGCAAGAGGAACCTTCTTCTCCCTCAAGGGATTTCTCTCAATCACTCAGCATTATATTTCTCCTAGAAATTCTTCACTCTAACTGCACACATTTACATTTCAGCATCGATAATGTTGCATTCACTTTTGCTATGTAATCTAAGGATCTTAGCCCTCTCTTTAAGAAAGAAAAGTTGACATTGGCTTCCCTTAAAAAGTTTGCAGAAATGGCTAACCATATGATGAAAGCCTTTTTGAATTTTCTTGATAAGACTTTATAACTATTTAAGGATAAATAATTAGGGGTCCAATACCCTGATTCTACATTTCCATACATTTCTACAGTAAAAATTTATATTTTTTTAGGTGCTAAACTTATGTATCCGAAAGACATCTAGTGGTTACTTACCACGTGCTAAGCACTATGCTAGGTACTGTAGATAGAACAATGAAGAAAGTGAATACAGTCCTTCTTCCAGATGGCAAGTTTAGAGGGAGATTCATAGAAGTAAGTGTGCAGGTGCATAACAGTGTGGTATCTACTATGATATGGAAGTATAGACTGCTAGAAGAGCTAGTAACAGTACTAATTACTATGATAATGACCAACTCATATTTAGCACTACTATGTCCCAGGCACTGTTATCATTTAATCCTCTCAACAGCTCTATGATGCTGATACTCATGATCATCTCCTTTTATAGATGAAGAAACTGAGGTGTAAGAAGATTAGGGAACTTGTCTAAAGTGCAACGACTCATAAGTTGCAGAGGCGGTATTTAGGGGACTTACCCCATATTCAGTGATATCAAGGAAGCTTCCAAGAGGAAATGATGTAGAAGCTGGAGTCGGCCATGGGTTTTTAGTAAAAAGGGTTAGAGAAGACATATCCCAGGCAGAGGAAATAATATACACAACCAGTGGCACTGGGAAGGAGCAAGTAATACCCAAGAAGTTCAGTTTTGGCAGGTGGGGGCTGAAAGGGAGGAAGTGATGAGTGATCAGACTGGAGGAAGAAGGGGCAGACTGTGGAGGGTGTGATAAGATCCATTAAAGGACTTAGATTTTTATCTCAACAAGCGTAGGGAGTCATCTGAAGCAGGAGGGTGGCATGATGAAACTATTTTTGAAGCTCCCCTTGTGGTGGAGCGGAGACAGTTAGAGAGAGACGTAAGAGTTAAAGAGAGGTAAGAGTGTCCATAGGGACCCTATCATCATATGACCTTTGCAATAATTCAGACAAGAGATGGTAAGAGCCTGACCTAGGGTTCATGGCATTGTGCACGGAGAGGCAGGAAGACCTGAGCGATCTCTGGGAGGTGGGGTCCATGAGAAAGGATGACATGGGGATAAAGAAGGGAAAATGATGCTCTTGCTTGACTAACATGGGGCTAAACTGTTTAAAGAAAAGGAAAAGACTAGAATTAGCATGAGTAGGAAAATGAGTTCAATTTTGGACACATTGAGTTTGAGTAACTGGTTCCTGGAAGACAGTTGGATAGATAACTATGAGGCCTGAAAGACAGATCTGAACTGTAGTTATGCTTTTGGGAGCCTTCGTCATTTAGATAGTAATTGAAGGCATGGGTGTCCCTGAGATTGCCCTGGGAAGGTATGTAAAGAGAAGAGTTCCCAGGTCAGCACTGAAGAAATACAACATAGAATGAACTGAAAGGGGAAGAGGCTCCTGCAATGGAAACTGAGAAGGAGTGGATGGGAAGGAAGGAGAAGATCCAGAAAAATGTGTTGACATAGAAGCTTAAAAAGAAGACTTCAAAGGTCATTCTTGAAAATTCAACCAGAGCCCAGGTAACAACGAGTGACAAGGAAGCTGATTGCAGATGATCTTGGCAAGAGCAATTTCAGTGGCTTGGCAGGAGGGAAAGTCAGTGTCGTGGGTAGGGGAAATAAAGGGGGGTGAGTGGTTAGGATAAATGAGTGTGGACAAATTTTATAGTGAGGATTGGCTGTGAAGGAGAGGAGAGAGAGAGCTGTAGGGGAGAGAGGGGAAGGAACGCATTATTTAAGATAAACTTGAGCAGGTTTAATTGCTGTGGCAAAGGAGTAGGCAGAGCACCAGGCAGAGAGAAAGATTGGAGAAACAAGATAACAACATAGGAGAAAATGAATCATTGATAAGTTGGGGTGGCCAGGCAGGAAAGAGGTGATGGAATTCACAGTGCAGACAGACTGGTCCCTTTCCTTGTGGAGAGAATGGTGACGTTGCAGGTGTGTTGGATGGTAGTCAACGGAGAGTTGCTAGCTGATGATGGCTTTTGTTTTCTCTGTAATCTAGATGGTGAGACCTTCTGCTGAGGGGCTGCTCAGAGGTTGTGCTGCTGAAGTTTTGAGGACAGTTCAGAAAGTTTGAAACAGCTGCCTGTGGCAAAAGGACAGGTGGCTAAGGAAACAGGATAAGGGGGAGACTGGGCAAAGTTGGAAACCACACTGTTATGGTGATGTCACTCTAAAGAGTCATGTGCATTTCTTTGACAGCCTGAAGTTCAAGGCACAAGTTCAGGGAACGTGGGCATGTGGATGGACCTGGGGCTGGGAGGTCTTGAGGGAGGCTTTGACAGAAAAGGAGTGGTAGAGGGAAGTCGGATGTATTGGTGAGGAAATGGTTGAAGTGATGTTCTTTGGACTCCAGTTGACGTGGAAGGAGGTGTTGATGCTGAAGAGCTGATGTAACAGGAGAACTGAATGTTGGAGCAGGAAAGAGCGCTCACTTTAAGTTGAGTCCCTCAGAGGTGGAAGGCCTTTGGGAGCTCAGAAGAGTTTTACATTTTTAAATGGCCATGGAAAAAATGTCATGACACATGAAAATTGCACGAGATTAGGCCACTTGGTGGCTCATTCAGTTAAGTGTCTGCCTTCAGCTCAGGTCATGATCCCGGGGCCCTGGGATCGAGCCCCACATTGGGCTCCATGCTCAGTGGGGAGCCTGCTTCTCCCTCTTCCTCTGCCTGCCACTCCCCCTGCTTGTGCTCGCTCCCTCTCTCTCTGTCAAATAAACAAATAAAACTCTGAAAAAAATTGCACATGATTAAAACTCAGCCACACCCACTTACCGCATTGTCTATGGCTGCTCTGTGGCAGAGTCCAGTCATGGAGGGAAAGACCATAGGTCTACCGGGCCTCAGATATTGATTGTATGGCCATTTGCAGAAAATATGTGCCAACTTTGATGCTAAAGGAATTGATGGAAGCAGCTTTTTTGCTTTTTGCAGTTTGGTAACAGTCACTCCGTCATTTCTAACAGAGAGAAAATTGAGGGGAGGCCGTGTACGTGGATCATATATATAAACACACCCCATAATATACTCATTTCTGGACCTGCTTTCTTAGTGTTCTGATTTCTTCCTTCTTGCCTGGTGAGGTGAATATGTACCATTCTTTTTATTTTCTTTTAATAAATAAAAAAAAATGAGAGCAGTGCTACGTTCACAGCAAAATGGAAGAGAAAGTACAGAGAGTACTCATTCCTATCTTTACCTTTTGGTGGCTTTTGATTTTTGTTCTTATATAGCTGGTAATACATCGTTTGCAACCTCAGTGAGGCCACCAAATAACATCTGTGAACATCCTGACATCATTTGAACAAGATGATCTATGAGAACTGTGTTGTTGCATTTGATTCTCAGATTCTTTGCCTTGTCAAATGTTCATTTAGGGAGTCTGAGACAGAGAGGTGTTTGGAGCTCATGCCGATATAACTCGTGATTAGGGTGTACTTATTGCTTCACTTCAACTGGCTTTATTGAAAGTCTGCTGTGGGCCCTGGATGGCAGAGGACGAATGGGACAGGGTCTGTTCTCGGCACTTAGTTCATGGAAAACATCTGCTGAATTTGTTTTCCCCTTGTCCCTTAGGTCCAGGTGAATCCAGGACTTGGTGTCAGGAATGGCGAACTTTCCTTTCTGAATGGCAGCCCGGGAGCTGACACACTTCTCCAGGGCTCCCGGCTGATCCCTGTCTCCACAAGGAGTACCCTGGAGCCAAGATGCCGAAGGAGCCGGGCCCGGAGGCTCAAGGCGGCTTCGCTGGAGTGCCCGGAGCCTGCCGAGAGCCCTGTGTCAGACAGCGTTAGTGGCACCTCGTGCAAAAGCCCTGGCTGCTCGTGCCCGGAAAGGAGCTCCGCCATGGGCATCCAGATGCATCTGCCTCCTCCCCACCTCAAGCCTGGGGCCAGAGAAAAAGTCCTTGTCCCGCAAGGCAGCTTTGGGAAGCTGGAGGCAGAAACGAATGTTGACACGGGTTGCACTGTGGTCAATTCTGAACCCCGACAATCTTTACTGAGCAGATTTTCAAGGGGTCTCCGGACGAGCCAGGCGTCACCGTGCTTGCCGGATTCCTCCTTAGGGGAGACTGTCTCCAAGAACAACAGAATCTTTAAGACAAGGACCCATTCTTTGTCACTTGCTGGCCAAAGGGATCTCGGTACAAGGAAGATAATCTCAAAATGTCCCCTTCACCTGCCAGTCCAGGGTGAAGAAAAAGAAGAAGAATTCTTTATATAGTCTTAAAAAAATGTGGTTTCCCAAAACACGAGATCAGATACAGCATTCTAGCAATGGAGCCCTGACCTAGAATCAGATGCTTTCTTGGTCACGTGAGGGGCTTGAATGTTAGCCATGCACAGATCTGTATCGCTTTTATTTCAAATGTGTATAGTCTAACGGTGCTGTGAAGTGTTGTTTATTTGCCATCAGGGTTATGAAGGAACACAGCCAACGCATAGGGAGACAGCCCAGGGCCTTGTGTCCCTGGAGACACACTAACCCAGCTGGGTGCGTTGAGTTCAGCACCTATCAGGAATAATTGCATCATATGCAAATGAGTCAGGTGTGTTATGCAAGGCTGATGAGTGGATATAATTTGGTTTTAATTTTTACTCGGGTTGCATAGCTCATCACCCTGGACCACATGGACTATTTATTCTTTAGTGTTTTTTGATTTTTATGTGACCTCCTTTGGTAACGAGGCCCTGAACACCACATAGCCTCTGGTGTTTTTACCTTTAAAGTTGTTTGCATCTAGAATGAATTCACATGCAAATGTCTCGAAAATTACAAACAATTAATTTTTCCCCTGTTTAATGAACAAAAACACTAGAAGTCAAGAGATTGGGTGAGAAATGAAAACGAGGCTCTAGGGTTCCCCTGCTCCTCCATTTCTCATTTGTTTCTGCAAAGGGCCAGCGGTTCCTGTTTCCAACCAGAGAGGAATGTGGCATGATTGGAGGGTTCCAGATCTCTACATGACTTGGCAGGAAGGTTGGACTAGAAGAGTGGTTGGAGCAGGACTTGTGTTCTTCTGGCCATCTTCGAATTCCTGAATTTCTTTGCAATATGCATTCATCCATGTATACATTCATTCATTCAGCAAGTACTTATTGAGCACCTACCTTCGAATAAAACATGGATATATGGTCCTCATACCATCTGTGGCTGTCCAACCCAAAAGGTATTTATGGTCTCACCAGTAGAAATCCATTCTGTCAACACTTGAGAATATGTTGAAGTCTTAACTTGATTCCTCTGGGACCCTTTTCCACAGCTGATATTCACATTTGCTGCACAAGGCTGTGGTAAGCCGGTGGAGACTGGGCATATTAGGAATTGTAATTATAGCCATAATGGACCAATTCTCATTGCTCATGTGCTGTATTTGTCTGTTGGGTCTATACACACATTTTAAAAATATCTGAGGTCTCTGTGTTGTGGTGACTTTATAAGGTTATTTAACCCCATGAACTTTATTCTCCAGGACTGATGTTACATAAGATTATAAATGCTGATTTAGCTGGATCTTCTGGTGACCCTGATACGTCGTCTACCCACTTGGGGAGAAAGATGAGTTCAGGCCCAAGGGTGAGTCTTAGGTCGGGGACACCCACTGAGTTTGGGTGCCCTGCTGAGCTTGAGAACTGAAAAGGAGAGTTGCAAATTGACAAAAATGAGACTTCTACATTGATTTCATTTTTCTGGGCTCACGACATCAGTATATTCCCATTCTCATTTTCCTTCTCCGTCCCCCCAGACTAGAGTTAGATTTGAGGAAGTAGAATGAAGAACTTAATTTTGGTCTGATTTTCTAGAATAAGAATTAAAAAAATGAAAGTCTTATTTAAATGGAACTATTGAGCTGCCTTGAAAAGCACGGCAGGGGGGCACTTCTTTCCCACTTTCTTTGAGGTAACCTGAATTCTTTAACATAATACATGGGTGAGACCGTAAGTAGTACATGGAAATTATGAGGAATACTGGAAAATGTGAAGGAGTACCTTACAAAATTGACTTGTAAAATAATACACTCTTAAGGTGGCACTGACTCTACTCTTCAACCCAGGAATCCAATTTACAACATGGCGGGATGGACATTCCAGTGGGTCAGGGTGCCAAAGGCCCCGCTTTGGGCCTCAGCTTTTAAATTTTCTACTTATGGAATCTTTGATCCTCTGTTGCCTTTCCTATTATAACAAAAGGTTGTTAAGAGGATCAAGATGACGCACATGAAAGCATTTGGATATTGTTAAGCCTTATAAATATGTAAGATAGTATTATTATTACAAATGGCCCTTCAGACCCATGTTGTTTTTTTTAATGTCATGCCAAAAGGAGGGGTTTTTTTTTTAAAACGACTTTTAGTAAAATCAATGATTCAATTAAAAATAAAAAAAGAGCCCAGCCCTGTAAGCATTTTTGCTATGTGTGCCAATTATTTACATTCACATATCTAGGAGGGAAATTACGGATGGAAAGAATCAAATATATCCTGGAGTTCAAAAGAGATTGTATGTAACAGGAATAAGCTATGAACTAGTTTAATCCAATTTATCAAATTAGCCAGACTCTTTACTTACTTATGCTGTATTTTTAAAAATACAAAATGTACCACTTTTTAAATCAGAGGGACTCTCAATAATCGGATTAGTTTATATTTCTTTATAGGGACACTAAAAATCAGTTGCATTGCAGTTGTTTGGCTATTTTTAACCTCATTTATAGCATATCATACTTCTTTGCAAGTGTTATTTGGACATTGCTAAACATTCACAGAAATGATAGCGTTTGGAAACATTCGAATGTGTTTGTCCATTAGGGAAAGTAGAGCAGGGGATTTGGGGGTGGGGAGGGGGGAAGGACCAGTGGGGAAGAGGGAGGGGGAAGGCCTTGATTGACAAAGGGAAGTGGGGCTGGAGCCTCAGCTGCTCCCCAATCCACCCTCTGCTCTGATGGGGCTTTGTAGAGGCGATCTGGTCCTTCCAGGGCCCGAACACTCTGCTCACTCTTTTCCATTCCAGAGAGAGTTGGGGAAAGGGGAAGGGAAGCCAAAAAGAAGAGAGTGGAACCTATTTTCTGTTCATTAGAAACTCCTAAATTTCATCTCCATGTTATAAAACCTATTCAGAAATTCCTGAGATAACTTAATACTGTTTGCCTTTCTTGAATCTTCTCTAAACCCTCATGCTTGGGCTTTCTCTCACTTTCTCTCCTTCTTTCCTTCCCTCCCTTTCCCCTGCCTCTTCAGTTCCTTTCCTTTCCATTCTTTTCTCTTCCCTCCTTTGAATCCTCCCTTCCCAACCCCACCCTGTGCCCTGTACATAGATTCGATACTCTCTTCATTCTTTGCTCGGTTTTGAAATACTCTGTCTTGAAGGCATCTCTCAGGATTCCTGAAGAGACTATAAACGGACTTGTTGGCTCAGCTCTGGGAGAATGAGGAAGAAGAGGCCACTTTGGCTCTGAGGAAACGCTCCCCACTTTCCACCTCACGCTCAGGACTCTTCTCTGGGACTAAGAGGCCCACATCACTTAGAAAAATGTTGGTCTCTCCACCCACAGCTCTCTCCTTTGACGCCTACTGGGCCTTTCTCTGAGGTCTGAGGTGTTTCTGGTGCATTTCTCACAATTAGCAACTGAAGAAAATTGGCTGGAGTATGTGATAGGAAAACACCAGGGGCTGACAGCCCCAGAGAGCACTAACTAGGATTGATGTCATCAGGAAGTCAGTTCTCGCAAACTTCATTTTCAAATATGTCATTTAAAAGTCGAGTTATTCCAGAGACTCTGTCTGGGAAACTGAAGATACACACCAAAGTCTCTGGTTTAGTGAGAGGAAGTGTATTGTTTTTACAAGTCCGACATCTGCCAGAGATGCTTCTGAGGTGTTTAAGGACAATAAATGCTTCTGAAGAGTGTCGATGACATTAAATGTGAAGATAATGGTGACCTGTGCAGCCCTTCCTACGTGAGAGGTACTCTCTTAAGTTTTCCAAACTTTATATCAATCCTTTGAAGTAGGTGTTATAATTATCCCCATTTTATGAGTGAGTAAACTGAGGCACAGACAGGTCAAGAGCCTAACCCAGAATTGCACAATGAGTCAGTGGCATGGCTGGGATTCGAACATTGGCTGTCTGGCTGGAGTCTGTGCCCATAACCACTCCAGCCTCCTGCCCCTCGAAGTGGGGTGCAAGACAGGGAGAGCTCAGCTTCTGCCTGGTGACCACACCGCCTCCACACCGTGCATCCAGACAATGGCACACTGCCTCAGTTTGCTTTCTGCTCCCGAAGCCTGCTCCACTCATTCCATCTGCCCAGACCCACCTGTGGGGCTTCCTTCTCATCATTTAGGGTTCAGGTTAAAATCCCCATTGCAGGACACCTGACCAGAGAGCACCCTATTGGAGCAGGTTTGAAGCCCAGCCCCTAGCCCAGTGCCAGGACCAGAGAAGGTGCTTTTACAAGTATTTTGCTCAATGAATGCACAGCGAGGAGCAAGACGAAACATCCACTCTCTAGATGCCGGGGGTGAGAGATTGTCCTAGGCAGCTAGGGCTGCTATGATGAAATACCACACATCGGGGGGGGATTCAACAACAGAACTGTGTATCTCACAGCTCTGGAGGCTGGGAAGTTCAAGACCAAGGTGCTAACAAGGTTGCGTTCAGGTGAGAGGTCTCCTCCTGTCTTTAGGAGGCCACCTTCTTGCTGTGCGCTCACATGGTGGAGACAGGGAGGTCTCTTGTGCCTCTGATAAGGGCACTAACCCTACTCCTGGGGCCCCCACCCTCATGACCTAATTTTCAGAGTCACCAACTACCATCACAAAAGGGAGGAGAGCTTCAACATATGAATTTCGGGGGACACAAAACTTCAGTCCATAACAGAGAGGAAGCATTTCATCCCTGTCTGTGTCCTATGCGCCAGGTGTCCTCTGGACAGCCCCTCTTTTCCTCTGTTTTCTCCGTTTTCTCAGGGATGTACTTTTCCTCATCTACCCATCATCTGCAGATCTATTCCAGGTGGCAATGGCTCCGGCCTCATCTGTTCTGTCCCCTTTAGTGTAAGACTGTCACTGTGCTTTTCCACCCTCGTTTGGGGGGCTGTGCTCTATCTGCAACTCACTCCTGAGGCTTGGCTTCCTCCATTCATTCACAAACATGCCCTGTCCCGTGTGCCCGACTCCGGGGACAGGGTCGTCAGCTACGAGGCACCTCCTGTCACGGTCTCCTGGAGCTTGACCTCGCTCCCCACGCCTTGGCCAACGATCTTCACTTCAAAGGAGCAGGTTTTGTCTTTAAGAGATGTAGCCACACTGGACCATCGCCGCAGAAATGACGCTGTTGCTCTCATCACAAGGGCTGTTTGAATTCCCGCAGGTGCAGACTATGGTTGATTCAAGTTAGCCTCCATAAGTTGTGGTCCTTTTTATGTGTTCTCACAGGATAGCATTTGCATCTCTGAATTTTCTCTTGCTTTGCACAATGGTCTGAGTCACAGGACTAAAGTGAGACTGAATTTCAGCAGGACTTTTTAACGAGGTGTGCAAATATTTACCTTGTTTCCCCTATCACGAGTCTGTCACTAGAGGCCACTATTGTGACAATCTAATCGCCGTGGGGTCAATTCCAACCTCTTTTCTCCCTCTGCTTCACCCCAAGAGAGGACAAAGAGATAATTTTACATTAACTTATGTTCAAGAAATTTCCCCCAAAGGCATCTCGGTAGGAGGCAAATCCACCAAAACATGACCCATGTTGTGTGAAGGTTTTGTTTTTTTTTGTTGTTCACTTTTCATCTCCTTTTCCTGAAGGAAATAAAACTGGTACTGCAGAGTGGTACCTCAAAGCATAACAAGATAGCCAATGGATTTGACATTGACAGGTCCCATGCTGGCCAGGAGGCCTATCATAGCACAAGGACCAATACCACAAATGGGAGGTCGCAAACGTCCCTAACACCCAGTACAAGCTCTTCCACATGCAGAGAGTTTGGCCACGCATTGTAAAAACAGGGTCCCTTTACACCTGGCAGAGTGAGGGGACATGAAACATAGACCTGGCCAATGACGTGCTCTCCTCTGGAATTCTGAGGCTCTTAGCAAGGATGGGAAAGCTCCTTTAGATGGGTCGTGAGGATGAGGGGAGGGCAGGCAGCAGAGTTCTGGTCCTGGGGAGAAGTGATGTTGGGTCCTCGGCTGAGCCCTTATCCCAGATTGTTCTGGGGGCCTGATTTCGGTTGTGATTCTACCTGTTCACCTTCCTGCTGTTCTTGTGCATTTTCTGAGCCCAGTGCCCCAGCCTTCTGATAAATGAATTCGCAGCTTAAATCAGCCAGCATCAGTTCTGTTTATGTACCGAATACCTGAGATCGATACAGAGTGAAGCACTAATAGGGGTTAAGGCCAAGTACAAAAACGGGGCGCTGTATTAGGGAATTGAATTTTCAAAGGGGTAAACAAAGATGTTAAAAAGTATTCATTTGGGGGTTCGGGGTCTCTTTGAAGTTTTCTTAGCTTTGATTCTTTTCACTCTTTTCCTTTTGGATTGCTTCTTTCTTCTCCCTTATGGCTGTGGCAGTAAGACCTGCCCCCCCCCTTCCCCACGCTAAGAAGGAGGCAGGACGGGAGCCACAGAAAGGGGGCAGGGTCCCTTCTGAGAAGCGCTCTGTCTCTAGACTTTGGTCCAGGCTAGGCAAAAAGAACCCCACATGTAGTCTGGCATGGGTCACCAGAACAGGGCCTTGAATGAGAACCCCTCCATTCACACACAAGAGAGACGGAGAACTCATTTAAACAAAAAGAGGAAAAAAGGAAAGCTATTGGGTCACATGACTAAAAGACTATTAGGTAACCACAGCAACAGGGTTACATCCCACCGGCTAGCTCCCTAATGAAAGAAGGGTCTTTTTTTTTTTTTTTTTAGATTTTATTTATTTATTTGACACACACAGAGAGAGATCAGATCACAAGCAGGCAGAGAGGCAGGCAGAGAGAGAGGAGGAAGCAGGCTCCCTGGCAAGCAGAGAGCCCGATGTGGGACTTGATCCCAGGACCCTGAGATCATGACCTGAGCCGGAAGCAGAGGCTTTAACCCACTGAGCCACCCGGGTGTCCCATGGAAGGGTCTTTTCTCAGCACTTCAGAAGAAAATCCCTGGAGAGGCCTCTGATTGGCTTGTCCTGAGTCACATGCTCACCCCTGAACCAATCAGTGTACCTGGATGATGGAGTTCACTGATTGGTGAGGCCGAGGTTCTGGGTCTATTTGGGGGAATGCGATTTCGAGGGGACAGGAAGAAGGGAGGCAGCCCCACCTGAACACCATGGAAAGGGTCCCCACATGGGGCGCCTGGGTGGCTTAGTTGGTTAAGCGTCTGCCTTCGGCTCAGGTCATGATCCCAGGGTCCTGGGATGGAGCCCCGCCTCAGGTTCCCTGCTCAGTGGGGAGTCTGCTTCTCCCTCTCAGTCTTCTCCCCCCTCCCCCCAAGCTTGTGCCCACCCTTGAGTGCTCTCCCTAGCTCAAATAAATAAATAATCTTAAAAAAAGAAAAAGAAAGAAAGGGCCCCCACAGGAAAGACTCCTATTAATTGGAAGAAGCGAGAAGAGATGTTGGCAGGGAACAAAGGCTTGTGTCCAGTCCTGGTCCAAACTTAGCTGCTAAGGAAGAGCCTTCCTGCCCGATCCTTGTGAGGAGGACCCCGGCAGCAGCTCCTGGTCACCTCTTTCTTACAAAGATCTTGCCTTGTGACAATGTGAGACCATCCAGCAGCTGGAGTCCCTCAGTCTGTTTTGTTTTCTGTAGAGCCTGTATTAGTTTCTTAATGCTGTGGTATGAATGACGGCAAACGTCGTGGCTTAAAGCAACAGGAAGTTATACGATCACAGCTCGGGAAGCCACAAGTCTGAAATCAAGGCGTCGTCGGGACCACACCACCTCTGGGGCCCAAGAAGAGAATCCTTTATTGCCTCCTACTGCTTCTTCCAGCCTTCCTTGGCTAGTGGCTGCAAAAGACCAATCTCTGCCTCCACCTTCAGTCACCATCTCCTCCTCTTTATGTCTCTGGCTGTCTCTTATAATGACACCTGTCATTGGATTTAGGGCTCACTAGAATAATCCAGAAGGATCTCAAGATCCTTAACTTATTTACATTTGCAAGACCCTTTTTCCAAATAAGATCATATTTGTTATTTGCATTGTTGGTCACCCTTCCTTAGCCAACCCTACTCTCTCTCTCTCTGTCTTTCTCTCTGTCACACACACACACACACACACACACACACACACACACGAAACCTCCATGGAGTTAGGACCTACCTGTCATTGTCATACTTGTTTCCTTTTTAAAAAATTTTAAAAAGATTTTATTTATTTATTTGACAGAGAGAGAGAGATCACAAGTAGGCAGAGCAGCAGGCAGAGAGAGAGGAGGAAGCAGGCTCCCCGCTGAGCAGGGAACCCGATGCGGGCCTCGATCCCAGGACCCTGAGATCATGACCTGAGCCGAAGGCAGAGGCTTTAACCCACTGAGCCACCCAGGCGCCCCATCATATTTGTTTTCATAAGGCCTAAAACAGTGTTTGAACCAGAGCAAATACTCTGTGAATGTTCCTTGATTGAATAAAAGTACGAAAGCGTTGATTTCCTTGGATTGAGTCCCTTAGTGCTTCCTCCATACATTTAGTCCTGCTCCAAACCCATTCTATTCATGTTGAGTATGCTTGTATCTCTGTCCCTCATTAAAATACTCCCTGAAGCCTCTTTATCCTGATTGTGGGTTATCATTTTTGCCCTTTAATTGAGAGCAAGGAAATTTAAGTGCTAAATATTGTGCTCAATGCACCCTAGGAATTAATAGAAGATGAAGACACATATAAAAACATATTGCATAGTTCTGGTTTTACTTTCATTGCCTGTCCAGCTGTAAATAATTTTGGCTTCCCCCCCCCGATATGTTTTTCATCTCAAATTACAGGTGAAGCGAGCAGTCACTGTGTGCCCAGGACCTTTGACTATTTTTTTTTATCTACCCTCTCCTTTTTCAACTCAGTCACCTCCCTTAATTCTTATTTCCTTAACTTGACCCTGAGCCATTGAGGCATGAAAAGGAAGCTTCACATGGACACTAAACAGATTTCAATAGGTTGAAAACCAGGAGGCTAACCGTTGTTGTTGACTGCCTTAAATCTAATTAAAAAAAAAAAAAGTAATAATTAACACGCTCTGCTACCCAAGCAGCTGCCTTGTCAGTCTGAAACACCTATTGGGAAAGGAGTAGTAATGGAGTAATTTCTACTGAGACACTTCACAGCCGCAAAGATAATTAAATGACAGCAGTGACGCCCCACCGCTTTGAACGCTGGCTTCTGACCACCCATGTGTGCGTGGAAGCTTCCCGACCTCTCTCTTCCGCAAGACCTTCTTGAGCTCGCACCACCGAGCAGCACAGGGCTAGACACTCAGGGGACATGTACCTGGTGTGGGGCCAGGGGGTTTTAGATGGACTCCGGCAGTTTTCTCAGGAGAGCCCCGTGTTCACATTTTGCAGCAAGGAGACAGTGCACACCAGAGAACCAGGTTTCAATTACTTTGCACATTGCTGTGCTAAATGAGCGAGTTTTCCAGGGGCCCTGCAGACACCACAAAAATGTTCCCCCAGGGCAAAAGCATAAAAACATAATGGTCTTGCTGTAGCTGTTGCCCACAACCCCCCAGGCAGGGCTCCTCAGGAATGAAAAGCAGATTGGGAGCTAAGCCAGGAGATCCATCCTCGGGAGATGCCGCTCCTCCCCCTTTTCACCGCACCCATGTGGGCGGGGTTTGCGTTCGGCCACACCCATGAAAGTCTCGGGGGCGGGGTCATTTAACACGTCATTTGACTTGGGGACTCTTTGCTGTTTGCACGGAAACTGGAGCTATGATTGGAGCTATGCTAATGGAGTGTGATTGGAGTCGACTTCCCCAGAGACAACTTTTTTCCCTTTTGTTGTGAGCGTCTTTCAGGAAGGAGGCAAAAGCAGGACTGTGTCCCAGGCAGTCTGTATGCAGTGGGCAATGTGTCCCTGTAAATTCAATAGGTTAAATTTAATATGTTGGGCACCACAAAGTTATACTCCAGGCATATTTCTGTCTTCCGTCGTGCTAACATTAAGATGGTATTTTCTGTGCCTGCATTAGGTTTTGTAAGGTGATTTCTGCAGAAAGCCTACGGAACTGGGTGAAAATAGCAAGGTGCATCGTGAAACAAACGACTGCCCTCTCCGCTGTCACACGAGGCTGTGACCGGTTCCCTGGCTCCCAGTGGAGTGAAGGGGAGGGGTCCAGGAAAGGCAACCATGAGAGGGATCTTTAAATTCATCAAGAAAGAGGACCCAAAGCTCAGTTTTTACACAAAGGTGGAGGCTCTGCCTCCGTAGTTTCTGTTTCAATATCCCTGAGTCACAAACACCAAGATCCAGAGAGGTCTGCTGCCCCAGGACGAGGGAGCACCTCTGGGAGCTGGGAGTGACTGTGGGGACAGTTCTGTCCCCGGAGAACGCAGGAAGGAAGAAAGGAGCGTGTGTCTCTGGTCAGTGACAGGGAACAGCCGGGGGAGAAGAAAGGGGTGAGTTTGCTAGGAGAGAAGCCAGCCATAGGGACATGAGTAAGGGCAGGAATCAGCTCAGGATCTTGCTCTCAGTGGCCAGTGGCCATGGCAACAGGACCGGACCTTTTATTTAGTGTGACAAGAGCTGCACCAAGTTCCCTGACGTCCTGTGGATGACTTGCCAAGTGTAGGACCTTGAGTGTCTTAGGTATGATGCCTTAGCCAACATGGAATCAGTGCAGGAGCTCCCTGGCTTTGGGCCTGGAACTCAGGCAAAGCCCTTGAAGAAGAAACAGTGAGATCGGGGTGTGTGTGTGTGTGTGTGTGTGTGTGTGTGTGTGTGTGTGTGTGTCTGCCCATGGGATGCTCAGGTCTTTGGAAGGATTAATATTAATCACTGTGAGTACACACTATGTCTGAGGCACTGTTCTAAGATTTTCTTATTAAGTGTACAATTCACATTCTAAGATTTTTATGTATTTTAACTCACTGACTCCTACAAGGGAGGTATTGTTGTTTAGCTGCATCTAACAAATTAGGAAACGGAAGCAAATGGAGTATAAGTAACTGTGGCAACCGGGAGGTAGAGCCCAGGCGGGTGCCTCAAATTCCTGGCCTCATGTTACCCTCCTGTGTGGGGTCTGCCCCAACCCTGTTCACTCCCCAAATCCCCGGCATCAGTGCATGTCAGCTGGATGTGGTGAAAGGGATGGTGCAGCTGTGAGTAAGGTGGGATCCTGAGATGGAGAGATGATTCTGGATTGTCCGTGTAGGCTCTGAACATAATCACAAGCGTCCTTACAAGAAAGAGGCAGAGGGATCCTTGACCACAGGGAGGCAGAAGATGACATGACACAGGAGGCCAGGTGATGTGAAGTGAGGAAGGAGTCAGGAGCCAAGGAGCACAGGCACCTTCCAGAAGGTGCCAAGGCCAAGAAATGGACTCTTCCTAGTGCTCCCAGGGGGGCCAGCCTGGCCAGTGCCTTGCTTTTAGCTGTGTCATACCCATTTCGGACTCTGGCCACGGGAATTGGAAGATAAGAAATTTGTGTTCGTTTTAGGTCACTAAGTGTGTGAAAATTTGTTACAGCAGCCGTCGGACACTAATACACCATGGTTCTCAATGCTTTTCAGAGAAACACACAGAGATGATGTCCTTGTGGGGGTGGTTTGTGTCCACAGACATGATCACATTTCAACACCATCAGCTCCCACCAAATTAAGGGGTGTGTGTGTGTGTGTGTGTGTGTGGCGAAGGCAAGGCATAATAAACATGTTATAATTACATGATTCTGAAAACTAAAAAGATATCAAAATTCATTGTTAAAAAGTTAACATTATAAATCTGACACATGGTTTTAAATTTTTTTACTTTGACTCCACAAAGAATATGAACAAGTAGGTAATGCTGAAGAATAAACCTATGTAAACCTTATTTGAGGGGCGCCTGGGTGGCTCAGTCTGTTAAGAGTCTGCATTCGACTCAGGTCATGATCTCAGGGTCCTGGGTTCGAGCCCTACGTTGGGCTCCCTGCTCAGTGTGGAGTCTGCTTTTCCCTCTGCCCCTTCCCCCTGCTTGAGCTCTCTCCATCTCAAATAAATAAAAGTAGAATAAAATAAAATAAAAACCTTATTTAATTATTTGTAATGACATAGTGTTATTTGTCTCATTAGTTTGGCTTGGCCATCGTTAACTGATACCCCCAGAATGTTCACACCATTATTCTGCACTCCAGAAATGTAGATGCAAGCATCCCTACTCATGCTTTTTCATCTTCCCTTGTCCCTTTCTTAATAAAATTATATCCACGGTTAGAAAGACAAGGAAAGGGATGTAAAAACTAAAATGAGCTCTCAGCATGCAAACCCCAGCCTGCCATTAGGCGGTATGGTCGGGAGATGTTTCCATTCTGCTGGCGGCAGGGTCCTCCTTTTTGCTCTTGTTCAGGGATTTGGTCAAGATATAAGTGATAGCAAGTGAGGTTATGATTGGAATCAAAAACGCTCATCAGTCACAAACTTTGGTCCTACGTTACTAATGGCAGAACAGTCCTGGATATGGGCACCCAGTGTTCATTGAGAGAGACAAGGAAGGCACGTCTCTCTTTCACAGGTGCAAGCAGGGTCTCATGGTGTGTATGGGATACAGGTGTTCACGTTGGTTAGGACGGATTCCCAGAGGCAGCCCCGTAAGTTGAGAGCATTAGGTAAACTCGTTCACGCAGGGCATCAGATGGGTTCGCAGGGACCTCGGGAGCATTTGCCTGGGCGCAGAAGGAAGGGGTCAAGGGAGGGCAAACTGTGTTCCCGTCAGGGTTGCTTTGACTTCAGAGAAGTGGAGGAGACAGCAACAGAGACAAGGCAGGGAGGACACTTGCCACTGGGAGTGGCCTCCAGGAGAAGTCTTCGCGGGCCACCCAGAAACCCGACACTGGGAATCTCTGCAGTCATCTTCCGTAAGAGGGAAGACCACTCCCAACATCTGAGGGACATCCAGATACTTCACGGACATGAATGTTAAGTGAGTCCTCTCCACTGTGTAAGACTTGATTCGTCATAAAAATCACCCTTCAGTGAGAAAAGATATAATCCACAGAGGCAGTCAAGTGACAAAATAGAAGGATTTTATTTTTATTTTATTTTATTTTTTTTAAAGATTTTATTTATTCATTTGACACAGAGAGAGAGATTACAAGTAGGCAGAGAGGCAGGCAGAGAGAGAGGAGAGAGGAGGAAGCAGGCTCCCTGCTGAGCAGAGAGCCCGATGTGGGCCTCGATCGCAGGACCCTGGGATCATGACCTGAGCCGAAGGCAGCGGCTTTAACCCACTGAGCCACCCAGGCGCCCAAAATAGAAGGATTTTAAAAGATCTCTAAAGACTTCTCATGTTCATTGCCAGGTAAGCTTTATGCTAAACAGACAGGCAGTCTACGACATCGTCATAGGCTAGGTGAGTTGGCAGCCAAGTACACGTTGCCCACATCTGTAATTGAGTGTTCCACATACAAACAAGTTCTGACACTTGCATTTCTGTCTTAGGAGGAATTGTCTGCTGTGAAGATTCATAATCTGCCTCAAAACAGCCTCAAAATCTTGTCAGGTGGGCATGATTTCCTTGAATTAATCGAGAAAGTGCTGGGCTTTTTTGAAGAATGATTTTTAAATCTATCCATCTCCACATTAACCCCGGAAAGGCTTAGTTGTATGGAATAAAGGAAGGCAGAATACACAAGAGAAGATAAAAATGTTGGAGTCCGTCAGCAGAGGCAATCTCGTCCTCGGATACATCTTCACTTTCACTGCCCTCCCATGATTTCTTTGTACCTCTGTAACTGCCGTGATCATGGTCTGTCCTGTGATTTCTGCTTTTTATGTCCCATCTGTATCGCATTCCTCTAAGAGGTGGTGAAATCGGGAAAGGGAAAGATTGTCTTAAATTATTGTATTCCCCAAATCACATAACAAGGTGTTTGTTTCACAAGAAACATGAGATAATAATTCTACACCTCATATTGACAATCGTGTTAGATTTTATTCTAACAACATGGAAAATATCAATATTTCAAAGCTGCCCTCAACCTTGTTAAAATATGTTTAAGGTAGGTTTTATTACTGTTCAGGGGTGGTGAAGCCAACAGACCGGGAGGTGACCGCCACTGAACAGAAAGTGTTCCCGAGAGGAGGGGACATACCATGCGATGCGGGGCCATGTGGAGAAGCCCCGGTGTTGGGCAGGGAGCCGAGAGAGGAGGGGGGAGGTGGGGGCAAGAGCCTTTACTGTGGTTTGTATGGGAAGGAACAGGCAAGGCTGGGTGTGCGGTTTTGGGATGGCTACTTTGAATGATTTTAGCGAGCTCTGAGTGTAGGGGCTGTATCTAGCTGTCTGGTCCCTGTCTCCGGGGCAATTAGGATGGGGTAGTAGAGGCCCCCTGAGAGAGTCCTGTGTGAGCCAGGAAAGGAGGTATCTGGACGTGGACTGTGGATTGGCTGGTTTACATGTGAAAGGCATGATTTCAGGTGAGTCTTGAACTCTCTCTAGGAATTCGCCAGCCCTGAGAGGGGCAGATTCCCTCCAGGGCCAAGTCCTCGGATGTCAAGGCATCAGAATAAAAAGACATGCTTAATACGTATGGAGAAACTACTACCAGATATACAGAACAGTAAGAACATGAACAGTGAACACCTGTTCTGAGCTTGGCCTCTGTCACATGCATGAGCTCAAAACCCTTTGAGCTGGTGCTGTTTTAGCTAGGCTAGGTCACTTGCCTGAGAACATTCTGCTGGGAAATTTCTAAATTAGGGTTACCAAACTGGCGTGGCTCCGGAGAACCACAGAGGGGCCTGGTAGTGTTTAAGGAGGTGATGTGGAGGTGATTCTTTTAACAAGAATATAGTAGTGCTAGACAGAATGAGCTTGGTGAGAAGGAAAGTGGGTGTACAATGGTCTGTATTCTCTGTAGGAACTCACTGGAGTTGAAAAATGAGAGATTACGTTCCAAATGAATGAAAAATACCTACACGCAAAGTTTCATTGAGCTAAATAGACGTGCTATCTACCAGGTTATCACTAGGCCAGGTGAGTTGAAGAAATATATATTCTTGGGACACCTGGATGGCTCTGTTGGTTAAGTGTCTGGTCTGCCTTCCGCTCGGGTCATGATCCCAGGGTCGTTGGATCAAGTCCAGCATCAGGCTCCTTGCTCAGTGGAGAGCATGCTTCTCCCTCTGCCTGCCTCTCCCCTTATTTGTGCTCTCTTTCTGAGAAATAAAAAATAAATAAATAAATAAATAAATAAATAAAATCTTTGTTTTTTTTTAAAGAAGAAATATATATTCTTAATGAGACTCTATTCTGGTAGCTGTTGCAAAGGACTCCAGTTAATTGCCTCGCATTGAAATGCACTTAAAAAAATGTAAAAATTAAGGCTTGGCTTCAGCACGTGGATGGGCTTCCAGTGGGTGGGCTATGCCGGCGTCCGTATCTAATAAGCGGGCTGGGAGCAAAAAGACACAGCCCAGGCAGAAAGCATGCATGACATCACGGGAAGTGGATAAGAAGTTACCACCCAGAGGGAATGGGGCTGAAAGTCCCAAACCATTTCTCAAAGTATCACAGCCACACGTCTTGGAGGATATCGAGTCTGAGGGTCAGAGTAGGGGCCGCATGGAGGCAGTGTGATTGGTGGGAAGTTGGGTTCAAGCCAGGCCAGCTGGGGTTCTGTTATTGTCTGTGAGAACCAGAGAGAATGAGGCTGGCTTGAAGGAACCCCTGCCATTGTGGTAATTTGCCACAAAGAGCCCGTTTCAGACTATTCGTATCTGGGAAGCTTCCCAAACCATGCCTTATTGGAGCTCTCCAAGCCAATACCACCCCAGATGGTGTTGGGGCCCCACTCAAGATTCCATCTTTTTCTGGAAGCCTAGACTGTGTTGAAGTAATGCTGGGAGGTCTACATTGAAGCCCAGACAGAATCCTTGGGCTTCCTTGAGAGTAAAATGCAATGAATATTCATCCAGTTAATTCAATTTCATTGAAAAAATCTTGGCCTGAACAGGGAAAAGGTGTCATGCACTGGCAATATACACTCTCACCTTTTTAATGAGTGTTTGCAAATTCCCCTGGCATTGAAGTCATCTGTATTAAATGAGTAGGGTGCTACTGCCACCTTGTGATCAGAGATAGAAGTGTTTTTATTCTGGGAGCTGATTATGTAATGCCTCATTTAAATAAGGATTAGCTACCCTCATCTGCTTCGGATCAATTCTTTCATTTTCTTTTGTTCCTTTACACGCATTTACAAAGACTTGTGCTGAAATTAAAAAAAAATCTGCATTAGCCTAAAGGGGGCAACCAAACCCAATCCAAACCATGAGAAGCCAAGGAAGGGACCAGTGTTTCTAGAGTCTCTAGCCACACCTGTTCTCAGATAAACTGAATCTGGCAGCTTTGGGGGCAGACACCGAAAATATCCGGCCACCTGTTAGATTAAACTGTAGGAACTCCAAAGTGTCCAAGACATCCCCTCAAGGGAAATACTAAAAATCACTCTGAGTTTCATTGTCAGAGATGATCAGGGCCGCCTCCTACTTTGATTTAACACATTTTTTTTTTTTGGATGAGAGGATTATTACAAAACCAGGCTAAATATTTTGTAAATGTTATCCAGAGAGAACACTCCCAACCACTAGAAATGAAATAAGCAAAATATTATTAGCAGGGAAAACTTCCCATTGGCCCTAAATGAGCACGAACTGTTTTTTTATGCTTCAAAAACTAACGCCCCCCATCCCCGCCCCAAATAGGAAGATCATGGATTGAAATGCCATCCTTCTCCCGTGCAAACTGCACTCATTTCTTTTTCATCAGTTGTCTCTGTGATTTGTGTGCTTCTCGAAGGCTGTCCGTGAGTGGTCGTGACACCATTTTCATGAAAGGCTGTTGTCCGTGCAATAGTTCTTCCTGGTATTTCATGAGCCCTGATGTAAGCCTTGTCCTCACCCTCTGTCCTTCATCTCCAGCACCCGTAACTTCTCATGTTGTTAATTAAGACTGAACAGAAACATTCTTTGCCAAGCATGGAAGGGGTGTGTATTTGTAGGGGGCACATTCAGGTCTTTTTGTTTTTATTGGTTAGAAAGTTGAATCTAGGCCTTAGTCAGATATTCTCAGCAATAACTTAGATAAGGGAAGAATAAGCCAGGATCCTGAAGTGTAGAAGCTACCTGGCATTTAAAGGAAGAACATCCTGGAAACATGAGGGCATCTGAACTGTTAGTCTGAATGGCACCCTGAGCAGCTGTGAACTTGCCCTCCTTTTCAGTGGGGGAGGGGAGAACCCTAGGGACTCATCCCAGAAATTGTATCCTGAGACCAATGTTAAAATGACTACTTCCTGCGTTAACATGGCTCATTGGAAGCTGTGTGGGAACAGCGCTGGGAAGATGGGAGCCCTTTAGTTTAGTTACCCTGTGATGATATTTGGGTAAGAGCTTCCTTAGGGCTTCCAGAAGACATGGCATCCATGTTCCTGTTCATCCAGCATATCCCTCTGTCAGAGCAAGGTTGATTTCTTGGGTCTGGTTACATATTTCTGGGTTAGTGCTGGGATCGCATGTTGGAGGCCCTCTCTGAAATCATAACCCCTTATTCCATATAACTACAGCATCCCTTCTAGCTTCTAGCTCTGAAAAATATGCAAGCAATTGAGTGGTCAAGAGGGAAGAAATTCTTGTGCCATTAAAAGCCGCCATGATCCCCTTGACATTTGAGCCTTCTCAATGACCCTTCAACTTTCCCAGAGCTGTAGACTGAATTCCTACCTGGTCAGGAGATGGACACATCTCTCCGTCACTGTCCAAGGAGGCTCTACATGCCCTAACACTTGGGTATCACTCAGGGTTTGTATGAAACTTTCCTCTGATGCTCAGCATGGGTGAACGACATCTCACAGGATTCTTATTCTCCCAACTGAATTAGAAGCCCTTTCAGAAGCAGGGAACCTATCAACTGTCTCATCGTTCTGGGAAGCCTTGGAAATGTCTGTGAACTCAGCATGTGTGCGTGGTCAGTAACCAGATAGGTAATGAAGAATGAAAGAAGGAGGAAGAGGAGGAAGAAAAGGAGGCCGAGAAGTCAGAGAGAGGTGGATATCAAAAGAACCCAAGGAATCTCAAGAGTGACACAAAGACCCAAGATTCAAGAACCCTGGATTCAAGCAGGGCATGGCACCTATTGTAATCCTGGGCTAGTGATGCCTTCATCTGTATCCTGTCATTTTATGTTTGGAGTCTTGGGGTATCTACTGGGAGGCAACAAGAAGTGAGGCCAGACTGTTCATGGGCTGGGGACAAAGTCAAGGGGACCGTTCGGGAGAGGGCGGTGGGGGAGCCTGTCTTCATCTTCCTCTCTCGCACGGACTCCTCGTCCCCTTCCTTACACATTGTTTCTGTTTCTCTGTGCCCTCATTGCATTTTTCTCCTTTTTATGTGGTTGCAATCCTACTTTCTATGTAACTTCGAGTTCCATTTCCTCTCTGTCACGGCCACAAAATATTATTTCATAAACTTCCGTTTTGCTCCACGGTTAGCATCCACAGTAAATTGTGGTGCTTGCCGGCCATTCCGTTGAGCTTATACGCCCACATTTCCTTTGGGGGAAATATTACTTCCATTGGCTTTCAGTTTGTTCTTCTTTCAATTTCAAATTATGATCATGAAGATCTACTAGGTGTATAGAACTGAGCTGATCACGCTCCTAAGTTCATGGCATATCATCACCATCATTCTCTCCCGCAGTCCCTCTTATATTATTTTAGTTTATTTTATTTTCCTCTCTTTTCCCTCCTGGTCCCTAGTCTCATTCCCTTCCTTGTGTCTGGTGTATTTGCTATATGCTTTCCCAAATGACTTCCAATAAGTTTCTTTATATGTGTGCCCACGATAAACATATAGTATTGCTTTCTGTTTTAGAAAATGCACTTAAAAGGTATTGTGCCTCAAATCAATTCTGTTTCATACTTTCTTTTCTCAGCCACCTATGGTTTTAGGATCAGTCCATGTTGCCGTATGTGCAGCCAATTCCTTCCTTTCCCTCTCCTTCCTTCTGCCCAGTGATCTCGTATACGGATCGTGCACATTTTACTTGTCTTTACTTTCACATTTTTTGATGGACATCTTTGTGTTTTTTTTTTTAAGATTTAAAAAATTTTTTTTGACGGGGCGGGGGTAGAGAGCACACAAGCAGGGGGAGCTGCAGGCAGAGGGAGAGGGAGAAGATGAATCCCCACCAAGCAGAGACCCGATCGATGCAGGGCTCCATCTCAGGACCCCAGGAACGTGACCTGAGCCGAAGGCAGATGCTTAACCGACTGAGCCACCCAGGCGCCCCTGATATCTTTATGGCTTCTAACTCCCGGAACCCCCAACACTGTGGTCCACCCTCTAGTGTATGGTCTCTTAGGCACTGGAGAGAGAATTTGAGGGGCTATAGACATAGGAGTAGAAAAACTGTGTCTGAAGGTAACGGTGTGCCCAATTTCACAAAATCCTACCAGATTGCTCTCCAAATGAACACTCAAGCCATGGTTCCACCAGCAGTGTGCCAAGGCTTTTGTTTTCCCACATCCCCCCCAACAAGTGATCTTATCCAAGTTGCATTTTTGACCATCGGATGGGTTAAAATAGTATCTCGGGGTGGTTTACATTTGCCTTTCTCTGCTAGTAGTACGGGGTCAGTTTTCTTCTGTGAATTGTATAGAATTCGTGGCCCTTTTCCATTTGTCAATTTGTCCGCTTGTCCACGTGCCCATTTCCTTCTTTCCATTTTCCTATCAGGTGTCCTGTCTTTTTCGTGCTCTCAGCCGTAGGAGTTCCATTGACATGCAAAAAGCGCTGAACTTGCCTGATTCTTTTCCAGTCTCATGAAAAGTCAACTATGAACAATTTACCTTTGTCTGGATGAACGGACCCTTTAGATCAAAGGTTTGTTGCCCTAACATTACCTGTCAATTTCAAAGCTGGGAGAGAAGAGAAGGTCACCAGAGGGGAGATGCTTTGAGCTGCAAACACCTGAGCTTTTATTTGCAAATGAGAAAAACTGAACTTAATTTAAGCACAAAGGAGGACTGCAATGGCTCACAAAAATTCGAGGCAGTAAGACTTCAGGCATGGTGGGATATAAAGGTTTAAGGAGATCATCGTTTCATTTCTTGGTGCCTTTTGCACGGATTGGCCTTGTTCCTGGGCAGGCTTCCTCTCTACTAGCAAATGGCCCCAGCGCTCTTGGCTAGTAGATCTTTGGTGTTTCTTATCTCCACGGGGCAGAGTGTTTGGATGCCATTAAGGGGATAGTTTGTACTCAAAACAGGATTACTCAGAGACTAATCAATATATACAAAATTAAATGTGACTTTAGTAAAATTTGTAACTTTAATAAGTTATAAATTCCATTCGAGTCACATTAGTGATGGTAATAAGTTATAAATGTAGAAGCCTAATTCTTCCTTATGGTTTACAAATTAAATTACAAATCTTATCATCTCTTTATATAGCTAGCAAATTTCAACAGTCACTTTTAAGAGTGCTTATATAATCTAATAAAACTCCCTTAAACGTTTAAACTGCATTGATAAATTTAATATATTTTTCTTTGAAGCACTTCAAATGTCTGATTAACAAACAAAGCTTCCCAAGTTCTTAGATACTACTCTGATAAATCAAGTACATTAAAACTGTACATATGGAGAGAGTCATAAATTCTCCTAAATGGTCTTAAACTGTTTACAACATTAGTCAAGTTTTCTTGCTCCTTTCATCCTAAAAATGCAAGTCAAAATCAATTACTCGAATGCCTTTTTACTTTGTAGTAGCTGTTAATCTGTTAAGTACTCAGATTCTCTTACGCATTACCAATGCTTAAAATATCCAATATGTACAGATTGGTTTTCTTTCCATATTTAATGGTTGCATACAACCTGAAGTCTTGGTCAGGATATAAGATCTGGAGTAGCATGCAGGAGGGGATGTTTCTCACCACACAGTCGGGACAGACAGAACCCTCTTTAATGGCTGCTAAACCAAGAGAGACTACAAGTCCATGTGTGTCAAAAGAGAGGATTTATAGCCCTCTTCAAATTATACATTATTTAATTCTGAAATCAGATTAGAGCTATAAACTCCTGCCCAGATGTTTTCAACATTTGATTGGAGTCACTTTAATTCTGAGTTTTTTCATCTCCTCCTCCTCCTCCTTCTTCTCCTTCTTCCTCTTCCTCTTCCTCTTCTTCTTTTAAAGGAAGTAGGGGGGAAGGATAGAGGGGGGGAGAAAGAGGAAGAATATTAAGCAGGCTCCACACCCAGTGTGGGACTTGATCTCACAACGCGGAGATCATGATCTGAGCCAAAATCAAGAGTTGTATGCTTAACTGACTGAGACACCCAGGGGCCCCTTTCATATCCTTCTTATTTTGCAGAAGTTTCCAAAACCCTAATGATTTTGTGAGTATATCCCATTGGATTCTGCACACCTCTAAAGGTTCAGTCAGGCTCTAAAGTCACAAATTTAGGTCATACTAATGGCAGAAAAAGCCTCTTTGCAAGTATAACCTACAATTCTAGGTGAGAGTGCTTACTTGGTTCTGTTTGACTTGTGTGCACACTTCTGAAATAATTTCTGTATCCTGGGCCATGAGATATTTGGAATAACCTATCTTGGGAAAGAGGCTTTCCTTTCTTTATGGTCACCTTAGGGAAAAACATATATTTCATACATATATTTATAATTAATTAAACATAACTATATATACATGTATGTATTTGTATCTCATAGAAAGTTTTATGGTATATAAAATCATGATATGAAAATATTTATATCTTCTTTTTTTTAAAGGACAGAGATGGAAGTTTTTTCAGATGTTGAATTTTAACATTTGCCCCTCAGAAATCATGAAGATGATCATGCTATTTTTCTGTGATTTATTAAAGTGGTAAGTTTGTGTTAGGACTTATTAAAATGGTAAATTATATTGGATTCCCTAATACTGAAACTTTCATCATCAATATGAATCCAACCTGGAATCATGTGTTATTGTTTTAAAGTACTAAAAGAATCTTCTGGCTAATATTTTCTTTTAATACATTGATAATTATAATTGAGATTCTCCTAAAATTTTCTTTTCCATGGGTTGTCTTTGTCAGGTTTTGGTATTAACTTGTCAACTCTGATTTAAAAAAAAGAGAAGGATGATTTTTTTTCTTTACTATATGCTCTGGAACAATTCAAATTACATTGAAACAATCTGTTCCTTAAAATGCTGATGGGCTCGTCTCTCATTCTCTCACTGTTTTGTCTTTTTTTGCAACTTTCTCTATTTCTTCCATGATAATTTGGTTAGAAGCTCTACGTTTCCTACAGTTTCTTTTGGTAACTCACATTTCCTGGGAAAATCATTAATTACATACAGATTTTCAAAGCGATTAGCTCAGATTTGAGTCAAGTGTTCTATAATTTTTCAAATACCTGTGAGTCAGATTACTTCTCCATCCTCATTCTTATTTACCTGTAATTCCCATACTTTTTCACGATCCGATCAGACCAGGGCTTATCAGCCCGGGCACTACTGATGTTTTGGGTCAAACAGTTCTTGGTGGTGGGACCTGACCTGGCATGTCTGGCAGCACCCCTCCCTCCACGTACCAGATACCACTAGCATCCATTGTTACCCAACTGTGACAACCAAAAGTATCTCCAGACATTGCCAAATGTCCCCTGGGTGAAGGGGTAGGCAAAACCACCCATGTTGAGAACCACCAGATTAGATGATGGTTTTTCTAGATTTTTAAAATTTCGTTTTGTGTTTTAAGAAACAACCGTTGGATGCCTTAAACTTCTGAGTAAGGAAAATGAGGATTCAGGTACTTTGTGGGCTGCCTGGGAGTCGTGATCTGCCCCTCCCCCTTTGACACTGAAGGAGTAGACGGGTATGAGGGCAATAAAGGAGGAAAGAAAGAAAGAGAGGGAAAGGAAGAAAGAACAATTGGATTCATTCTTTTAGTTCTATCGCTTTTTAGTCTTCATTTCGTGTGTGTGTGTGCTTTCGTTGGATCCATTTTATTTGTCTAAATGCCCGGGTTGGCTCCTTCATGGATTTCTGAGTGTTCTTAACTGTTTCCTGCCACTCCGTGGAGTCCAGTGGGACTCAAGGGGTCTTCTGTATCCCCCTGCCCAGCCCATGCACATAAATCTTCTTGTTCCACACAAGAGCTCTTTGGCTTGTCCCATGGATGCTTCATCATTTTGGAGAAGTCTGTGCTTTGACAGCGCTTCCCAAAGTTCCCAGCTCTCTTCATGATTTTGATATTTAGTGTTTGCTGTTTCCCTTGAAGACTGAGTTGCCATTATTGTTTAGTTTCCTTCATGTGGTTGGTTCATTTCAGAGTGGAAGAAAGGTAGAGATGCCTTTGATCTAACATGTCATCCAAAATCCAATGAACTAATTATGTAGGGTTTGATTTGGGCAAACTATACCATCGGCTGCTAATTTTCAACAAGTCTGTGCAACTTGTGGGAACAGCCTCTTGCCATGTCACTTGCTTAAAACAGTCCTCAGAACTTAAAACAGTTATCCAAATCTTCATTTTCGACAAACTAAACTGCACTACCGCTCTACCATTAGAAATAGCAAACAGGGGGCACCTGGGTGGCTCAGTCGTTAAGCGTCTGCCTTCGGCTCAGGTCATGATCCCGGGGTTCTGGGTTGGAGCCCCGCATCGGGGTCTGCTCCGCAGGAAGCCTGCTTCTCCGTCTCCCTCTCCCCCTGCTTGTGCTCCCTCTTCTGCTGTCTCTGACTCTGTCTTTGTCTCTCTCTGTCAAATAAAGAAAGAAAATCTAAAAAAAAAAAAAACAATGCAAACGGGGTGGCTGGGTGGCTCAGTCAGTTAAGGGTCTGCCTTCAGCTTAGGTCATGATCCTAGGATCCTGAGATTAAGCCCTGCTTTGGGCTCCCTGCTCAGTGGGGAGTCTGCTTCTCCCTCTACCTGCCACTCTTCTTGCTTGTGTTCTCTCTCTCTCTCTGACAAATAAATAAATACATAAAATCTTCAAGGAAGGAAGGAAAGAAGAAAGAAAGAAAGAAAGAAAGAAAGAAAGAAAGAAAGAAAGAAAGAAAGAAAGAAAGAAAGAGCAAACAGGCAATTCCAGTCTGATGCATTAATGATTTAAAATAACGCTTTTCTCTCCACAGATGCATTTCATGAGTGATGAGTTCTAGACACTTGGTGGCTCAGTGTTTCTGAGGACCGGAGGTGAAAGTGCCACAAGAAAAACACGGATGTCAAGGAGCGTTGCCTGGAAAACAGTGAGAAATGAAAGCCCTCTGTCTGCTTCCCAGTGGAACACAGGTTTTATGGACAAAGCCAGCCAACCTCACACGCTTATGAGTTGTTCGTACACTTTTCTAAATAAAACATACTCTTCATGTCCTTAAACTACAGTATCATGTTTCGAATTTAAACTTGAAATGATATAGACCCTGTCAGTCTCAAAATTTTCTCCTTTTAGGCTGATAGGACTTGAAATTAATGAAATTTAAACTCTGAAAATGACCTACCACTCGGAGGCAGCAGCGACCATTTTATTAAAAACAGTTTGTCATTGTTAAGTGAAATGTCAAGTTTTGGCTTGCAGTGGCAACTCAGGGGCAGGAGAAGGAGACCGAGCTCTTCTTCAAGATTTCATTCTTCCCATTTTGTATTGTTGTGTTTTGTGTGGTGGAAAAGTGCAATTTTCCCCCCTACTTAGAATTAATATATATACGATCAGACAGAATGAATTATAAGGTGCTTCTAAAAGTTTTAAGAAGATCAAAAATTGGTGCAAAGAGTTTTACTCTTGTTTTAAAAGAACATGCAATGCTTTCTACAACCCCTAGAATGCCATTAATGTCAGTGAAATGATATCTTTATTATATGAGTCATAATTCTTGGTACTGTTGAAGAGTGGAAAACTATTAATAACGTTAGGTTAATAGCATAGGTCTCTTCTCAGCTGCAAAAAAAGTGATTTTGGAATTCTAAGTCACCGACTATTTTATGACGTGGTGACAGTCCGGTAATTTCCTTAGCTCTACCTTTCTTCATTAGAAATTGTGATTTGTGTGTGGGTGTTGTCAGAATTTTGTTATTACATAAAAAGTTTCAAGACCGGGTTTCCTATATTGTCCTGAGACATTTTTCAAAAATGGAAGGACTTGTATTGACCAAATCCACAGCTTGTATTGATGAAGTCAGAAACAGTGATTGACTAATACTCTCCATCTAATTAATCTGCAACCCATCAAAGGGATCCAATCCCTTGTTTTGGGGTGCATTTGCTCATTACTTGCTGAGACAAAACATATTAGCCCTCAGTGTTTATAGTACTCCTCCCTTCCCCATTTGCTACAGAAAATCCTTTATTAGCCAAGTCCTTTTCTCCCCATTGTCTGCTCTACCTTCTAATCACGAAGGGGGAGAAGGCCATGTTGGCTGGGAAGGAGATTAAAAACACATTAAGAAAGAATTCTGATGAGTGGGGGAAAAATGGTGCCTGAGTTGGTGCTAAGAGGAGAGTAAAGGTTTTGTTTATGAGCATTTCCTCAACGGAATTAGGAAGCAGAAGAGGGGACACACTTGAGACCTTTAACCCTTTTGATGTGCATTGAGGTGCACTGGCTGAGCATAGACTTCTCTTTTCATTGCTGTTGGTTGTTGGATTGTGCTTCTTTTTAAATTTTTTTTTAAAAGGTTTTATTTGACAGAAAGAGAGACAGAGATCACAAGGAGGCAGAGAGACCGGCAGAGGGAGAAGGGGAAGCAGGCTCTCTGCTGAGCAGAGAGCCCGATGTGGGGCTCGATCCCAGGACCCTGAGATCATGACCTGAGCGGAAGGCAGAGGCTTAACCCACTGAGCCACCCAGGTGCCCCTAATTTTTTTTTTAATTTTTAAAGATTTTATTTATTTGAGAGAGTGAGAGCACATGAGCTGGGTTGGGGGGCGGAGAGGCAGAGGGAGAGGAAGAAGGAGAATCCCTGCTGGGTGTGAAGCCTGACGCAGGGCTCGGTCCCAGGACCCTGAGATCATGGCAGTTGCTTAACTGACTGAGCCACCTGGGTGCCCCCATGCTTCTTTACACAGGGCCTCCTAGAGTGAATCCTAAGCAACGTGAACCAGCCCCCCATCATTTATTCAGGGTGTCTATCTAGAATGGAAATTTTAAGCTGATAGTGGTTAAGAAATCACTATTTATTTTTGAAACAGTAATTTTTAAATAAATATTTAAAGAATGAAATGTTTAGCCCACATTACTTTGTTCTGGACTGCTATTTGTCATGCTGCTAGGGTCTATGATTATCATGTCATATGACAGAGATTCTTACTGTCGTAACACTCACATAACATTTGTGAACCATAGAAGCTTCTACTTTTTAGTGGGGTTTTTTTTGATAATTTTTTCTGGTTTTAAAATTGGTATTTTGGGAAAAAGTATAGAAGATTATAAAGAAAGAAAGAAATGTTACTCATAATCTGACTTTAAATTAGAGATATTTGTTGCTAAATGCTTGGCTTACATTTGTTTACTCTTTTCACGTGGCTAAATATGTAGAATTTTTTTCAAAACAAACTGTATTTAAGGTTTTATTTTTCTAACAATGTTATTGTGGCTGGGAAATGTAGTTTTAATTCTAGAGCCCAGGCAAAAATTTTTTTTTCTAAGAGAAGAAAGGGGGATTAGATATTTGGGGCCAGCTAATTCTCTGTCACAAACTCCTAGCAGTGAAATACTCGGTCAAAACTCCTTTGCTTTCTAGAAGGCCCTAATATAGGTAGCCAGTGTCCTCCTCAGAAATGTTCTCCTACTCTTTCCTCTCCAGTAGTTCACAAGATGGTCTGCCTCATCCAGCATTTGCCAACATTTGGTACTATCATTGAAACAAATTGTTCAACAGTTTGATAGGAGAAAAAGCCAAATCATCACTATATTTGCATTTTTATGATTATTAGTAGGACTAAATTTTTTTCATGTGTTCATTGGCCAGCCATGTGCATTTCTTCTTTGTACAGTGCCTTTTTTTGTGTGTTTAGCCCACTTTTGATGTCTGCATTCAGCCATTTGGGGCATTATGTTGCTTGAAAGTAGTCTCTCCAGTACGGAGAGAGGGTACTTTTTTTGTACGTGGTGTTAAGGATTAAAAACAACTTAACACAAACAACAGACTTCCTTAGGCTTGTAGAAAACCTCACTGAAAAGCAACGAAATGGTAAAGTGTTATTTGGCTCCCTTATAACTGAGGAAATTCAAGCTCGTATTGGCTTTATCTGGATGCAGCAGGCAAACCAAAAAGACTGGAAAATACCCTCCACATGATTAAGCACGGATCCTCTAAATTCTCAGAAAGTAGTGAAGTAATGCTAGCTATTTCTTTCCAATAAGAGCTACCCATGGAGTCAGGCCCATAGCTCATTCCCCAGGGCGGGCGGCGGGCCCAGGGCCCACGGGAAGGCTGTCCTCTAATGGGAGGGTGTCTGGGGCTCCCATGAGGTGCCGAGGATGGGAAGGACGAGTGCAAATGAGATGAGAAATGGAAGCTCCTCTTCCTTCTGCTGCTCATTTGCATTTATGTGTCACTCTTAACCAGAACGTCCTTCTGCCCATTTTCATTCAAATGTTCCAGGTGGAAAGGGGGTAAAATTCTCAGTGTGCTTTCAACCTTTGCTCTTTGGCCTCAAAGTCAAGCTTGTATCAAGTGGTTTTCATAAGAAAGTGTGGTTGTGTTTTCATTGCGGAGACCTAAGTACCTGCAGCCCCCACTACGTCCTCGCCAACTTCCCAGACATCATGGTAGTGAAAATGGGGCTCACCAACAATACGTGGGTCTCGTTGGGTGGTGCGTAGGCAGGATCCCCCATACTATGGTTGAGAAAAAAATACACCAATCTGTTTGCTGCAGCTGTGGGCAACAGTGCACCAATCCAAGCAAAAGTTGACTTTTCTGGTGACTGTACATTTAATATAGAAAAATATTTCTGTAAGTGGGTGACTCACTTGATAAGTTGGTTGATCAGTCACAGGGTCATCCAACTTAAGCTGTGTCTACCCCAACCCCACTGTGTGATACAACTTCATGGGAGAGACCCAGACTACACACAGCTGATAGTTGTTTATCCATTTCTAAAGGCAACTGACTGGGTTGGCTTTAAAATGGGTGATCTCAATTGTGACTTAAACAGTGAAGTAAATCATCATCTAGAATTTCCAAAGAAGTGAAAGAAAAGCTCTTATTTTTGATGGGTATAACTTTCTAATTTCAGAGTTGCCTTTTGATTCTTCTCTTTTCCATAACTTATAAGAATAAACTATTTGATGATAAATTACATAGAATTACTGTCTTGGGATTTGGGGCTGTATGTGACCAAACACCCATCATTCACATTAAACTGAGGAAAGTATGACACTTCTTCTAATCAGATAAACACTGAAGCAGATAATCTCAGGTTGTACTCTAGGTGGGATTTGCTATAATTTTGAAATGTTTCACTGGTGAACAAGTATTGAATAGCCGGGTATTTTCAGTTTCTGTAGTTTTATTACATGCTTATTCTCTTCTAAGCCTATAATGTCCCCAGACTGAATCTTTATTCTGCCTCTTTTAGACGCAGAGCTGTGTCCCAGTTGATTAATAGATCAAGACTTGCAGAATATGGCTGTACTTCTCTGCTCTCTTATCGACTTTTTGTTTCATCCCGACAAAAGTCATTTAATTTTTCAATTTCTAGATCTCTATATAAAAAGGAGGTCACAGAGCACTTAGAAAAATTGCATTGTTCTGGTGTTCTGGTGCTTGAATTATCAAAATGAAATCATATTAAATGACTTTGTGTAATTTTTTTTTCTACATCCTACGATACCTTGCAACCATCCAAAATTCCCCACCTGCACATAATAGGGAACACCAAGAAATGGTGAGACAGGCTTCAAGGTCGTGGTGGAGATTCTAAAAAAGCCCAGAATCTGATTAAACTGATTAAAGTTTAATCAAGTCAAAGTTTTCAAGTAAACCAAGGTTTGTGTGTGTGAATACAGAGTCTCAGTCCTGAAAACTTGACATGAACTTGAATTTTCCACCATCACCAACATTGCCCTTTGCTAAGACTTACTGCTTTGAGGCAACTTCCCTGGGTACAGCACTACCAAATAATTTTGATAATTTATCACTGTCATGTAAGGTCCCAGCCTTAATAGATCATTTTGAGCTGGGTTGCGGGGGGGTGAAGATCAGAGAAAGAGATATTGGATACCACAGCAGAAAACTCCAGGAGGGCAGGTGAGAGTAGATGCAGAAGGACCAGGCACCAAGAAGGAAGGGGACAACACTGGTCACCGGCCTACATAGTATTTCCCTTATATTAGCCATGAGGACTTTGGACTGTGGAAACCATGATGTGGTTCTAGGAGTCTCTCGTGGGCTGAACACAGGGATCTTTTCCACTGGAGATGGTTTTTCCTTTTGCACATGAGAGTCTTGTGCATGGTGGATTACTTTTGAGTGTGGCTTTCAATGAGAGTAAAAGGGATTTTGCTCAGAAATTAAGAGAATTCTATTGAAGAGAAGAGTGTGAAAGAAGAAAATAAGATATACTCACCGCATAGAAAGTAATGATTCTCAGTGTGTCCTCAAAGAGTGATCACATGTCTGTCTTGTGAATGAGCCCCTCGAAGGCTACATGTTGTTGTACACTTTAATGGGTTGTGGGGTTAAGGAAAAAGGGGCACATCCAAAACTGTCTGAGGACCTACTTTGGGAAATGAGAATATTGCTAGCGAGGGAGCTCCCTGAGACATAGAAAACTTGTGCTCAGACTTTGTCAACTGTTACTTACAGTTTTGTCCCTCCCTTGGTTTCCCAAGGATTAATTCTCATAATCAAAGTCACGGGTGTGGAGGGAAAGGAAGTAGAGTCAGGGGAGGTCATTTCCTTAAATATTGCTTTCTAGGTGGCAAAGGTCACCAGACAGTTAACCAAGGGTCACACTGAAGGTTCTAGATCTTGGCAAAAAAGTGGGAAGCGGGGACACCTGGGTAGGTCAGTGGGTTGAGCGGCTGCTTTCGGCTCAGGTCATGATTCCAGGGTCCTGGGATCTAGTCCCGCATCGGGCTCCCTGCTCTGCCCAAATCCTGCTTCTCCCTCTCCCCCCTGCTTGTGTGCTCTCTCTCTCTCAAGTAATAAAAAAATCTTAAAACAAAAGTGGGAAGTGGATTGCTATGTTTTTTTTTTTTTTTTTTGAGGCTCCTGAAATAACCTGGCTGCTGTGGTCAGCACACGTTAGGGGTAATTTAAAGTCTCACAAAGTTTAGGTAGGAGAGTCTACAGTGGGGGTCAGGGTGGAGGGAGGGGGAAACTGTAGGTCATTCTCAAGGAACTTCACAGCTGTTCTAACCGATCGCTCTGGCACCTAACATGTCAGAATCATGATGGACAGCTTTCTTCTTGTCATCGGATTAAGTTCCTTGTTACTTTGTTTTAAACCTGTTATAAACTTTAAAACAATATCCTGATCAATTAAAACTCCCTAGGTGGAAGAAATTTTTAGCTTAGGCTGGTATTTAAACCATAGTTTCTAGTTACTTTTTTTGGGAATTCCTTAACACTTGACTTGATGTATTAGAAACCAGGGTCCTATGGAGCCTGTTCGAGGCTCATTCTAATGAGATTCAGAGCATGAGAAATGCTCTGTTTTGTGCCACGAAGAACTTCTAGCTCCATCAACTGTAAATGCAATGGTGTAAATCTAGCACCTCTAATGAGAAGTTCGCTTAAAATACACAGTCTGTCAATGGTGAGTCAGCAGCCGCAGAGAAACATACCGGGAGAAGACGCTGCAGGAGGATAAAGGCTTTTGGTAGAAGCTACAAGTCTTTCAGGTGCCAGGGCACCATCCTGAGTCCTGAGGGTCGCTCCCTGAACGTCGTAACCACTCCCCAGCTCCCTGGTCTCTTCCGTCCCACCCCATGGCTAATGACCCATGGAATCCTAGGAGTTAGACCTGGCCGGCATCTGAATGGCAGAGTTCAGAACTAAGGAAACGAAGGACCAGAGATGTTTGACTGTAAGATTTCAATATGGCCGATGGGAGGTAAGAATGTAATCAGATGCCAAGGGACACTTTGTTCATGTCTTTGTTCTAAGACATGACATCAAGGCCATAACTAGGTCATATTCACCACAACCAAACCTACATTTAGTATGGCCCATCCACAATGAGCAGCGACAACCGTAATACTAAACACAGCTTCGAAAGGTACTTCATCTGCTTTGTAGGAGAGAATTATATTCTGGGGAAATCTGGAGTCTCCTAGTGTGAAGGGTACATGGACCTTGAATCAGATTCCTGCTCAGGTGGTGGAATGGTCACGTGGTTCAAACTTCGAAGCTCAGTCCTTGGAAGCCCAGACAGTTCTGGTCCATCCCAGTGTTCTGCTCTCGGAGCTGGGGTCACAGCCGGACCACGTGGGTCAAGAGGATCTGGGAGCCAGCAGGGTTATGGGGCAGTGCCTGGGAAGGGAAGCAAGTGGGGCCATGGCAGCCATGTCCCCAGTGTGAGCAGTCCCATGGATCCAGCAAGGCTCAAGACTGCAGCAGATGGAGCCTGCCTCGCATGTCTCTGCTCACACCAGAGCCGCTGCCTGGACTAGCCTGGAGGGATCTGGCCAGGTCGCCCCAGGTGATCCCTACTGTGGGCGGAGGCACTGGAAGAACATAAACAGGAATATGAGGCAGATGGAAGCAAGCTTTGTGAAGAGAACCTATTAATATGTGAACATCAGAATTTCTAATACTTGATATGCCATGAATTCATTTCTTCGATGGAGAGTGTGTCATAATTAATAAATTAGAGTCTCGGGGTTTTGCCTCCTAGAGCCAATGTTTCACTTCCTTTGGGATAAATGCCAACCGCATAGGAGGCAGAGGGCCTCTCTGGATGCATTTGTAAAGAAAGCCAATTTGGAAAAGAAATTCCAAACATTATGGTTGTTGTAAGTGTAACACCACTGTGGCTTATCCTGAGGAAAACTGCTTCTGGGAAACAGGCCTCTAGGAGCAAAACTGTTCAAGAGAAATGTCACAGACTTGGGGTGAAGGTTTGTTTTAAAGACCCTTAGTCCTTCATTCTGACTTCTTTTTTTTGTCTGTTTGTTTCATTTTGATAAAAGCTGTTTTTCCACAACATTCAGAGGTTTGCTAAAAAATGTTTGTCATTGTATTTTTCATTCAAAGGGTTAGGCCTCTCAAACTCTAATGTCTGGTATCCACAGCTTGAAGGTACCCTGACATAGAATGCTTTAGTTTTATGTTCCAAAGAAACATTTAGAAATGATCCTAGGCCTCAGGAGGAGCTGAAGCAATGTTCTATTATTAAAAAATATTTTTTTCTACCAAACTGTTGTAGAAAGAAATTGTAACCACAGTGATTATCTGATTATCAGACCCCAGTTTCAGACAAAAGACTTTGGCACTTTGGGAAATGTTTTATATCCCCAAAGCACCTACAATATTTATCAGGAGGCTTGCATTTGGGACAGAAGTGTGCTTCTTTTCTTCTACAAAAATTTCCTGGAGAAAACAAGAGGGTTAACACAGAGTCAATCCTTGAAATTAAAAACAAAATCTGACAAAAAATAGAATTTTGTGTTTGGCTTCACATCTTTGTATTACTCCCAGTACCATTACCACTGGGCATTTATCTCGTACTTTTGACATATATGACCTTGCTTAATCTCCTTCTTTACTCTGTGCATTGGGTATTGTACTCATTTACTGGGGCTGCCATAATGAAATAGTGTAGAATGGGTGCCTTAAGCAACAGAAATAGATTTTCTCACAGCTCTGGAAGCTGGAAGTCCTAGATCAAGGTGCAGGCAGGGTTGACTCCCTCTGAGGGCCTCTCTCCTTGGCTTGCCAATGACTGCGCTCTGGTCACTTTGTCACCGGTCCTTCTTGCAGAAGCACCTGATGTCTTGTCTTATAAGGGCTCCGGTCAGAGTGGATTGGGGTCCCACCCTAACAGCCTCATTTTCACTTAATCACCTCTTTAGCTGTTCTCTCTAAATACAGTAACATGTTGAGGTACTGGGAATTACGATTTCAACATCTGAATGGGGGGGGGACGTGAACAATTCAACCCATGACAGGTGTCATCTCCATTTTACAGTCGAGGAAACTGAGGCCCAGGGAAACGAGTCACCAGATTCTTAGTATACTGATTCTACTTAAGTATCTAAGAAAAATGAAGTTAGATCCAGTCTTCTATTTCAAATCACATAGAATCCACCCAGGCGCCCTAAATATTTATTTATTTTGACAGAGATAGCAAGAGAGAGAGAGCACAAGCACAGGGGTGGGCAGGCAGAGGGAGAGGGAGAAGCAGACTCCCCACTGAGCAGGGAGCTGGAGGCGGGGCTCGATCCCAGGACCCTGGGATCATGACCTGAGCCGAACGCAGAGGCTTAACAACTGAGGCACCCAGGTGCCCCCTCATAGAATCTATTTTTAAAGCAGTACTGGAATTTTATCTACAACACTTCCTTCCCTATTTATTGAGTTTAGAGGTTTTTAAATTATTTAGGGTAAAAGAATCTGAGATTTTAACTCACCAAAGCTAACTTACCTTCAAACTGTGGAAATTCATTGGAGACATAAAATAAAGCATTTAAGGTATCAGAATTTCTAATATTATACATTCTAAAATTCTAAGATTCTGTTAGCTTTTTAATAGATATATATTTTTTCCTGTTTCTTCTTTCTATGCTTATGAAGCCATAATGATTCTTGTTCTGCCACTTACTAGCCGTGTGACTTGGGGCAAGTTATTTAACAGCGTGGTGTGTTAGCTTCCTCATTCACAGAATAGTGATACTAATAATTTCTGCAGTTGAGGGTTGTTATAAAAAGCAAATGAGTTAATACATGTAAAATATTTAGAGTTGCTCCTGGCAGGCAGATTAAATACATAATAAATGTGAACAAATATTATTATAATATCTATGTGCATATATCATATATACCATTTTGTTTACAAGAGCAGGATCAGTACACTCTACCAGTATCAATCCATGCATTGTTTTCCATTCCTCTTTGTCCTGCTTGGAGGTACTGTAGCTCCCCTATAACAATATCTCCTTTGCCAGGTGGCATAATTTTAGGCTTTGCTAATACAGAGAACTGGAGAGACAGCACAGGAATGGTAGGGGAAAGGGTTTCTTTTCCATTGAAAAGCACAGCAAACCCAAAATAATCCAGTTTAAAAATGGGCATACAACATGAATACACATTTCTCCAAAGAAGACATATAAATGGCCAACAGACATGTGAAAAGATGCTCAACATCACTCATCATCAGAAAAATGCAAATCAAAACTGCAATGAGATAACAGCTCACACCTGTCAGAATGGTTGAAATTAAAAACACAGGATACAAGAGATGTTGGCAAAGATGCAGAGAAAGAGGAACACTCTTGCCCTGTTGGTGAGAATGCAAACTGGTGCGGCCACTCCAGAGAACAGTATGGAGGGTCCTCAACAAGTTCAAAATAGAACTACTTTATGATTTAGCAATTACACTAATAGGTATTTATTCAAACCATAAAAATAACACTAGTTTGAAGGGACACATGCACCTGATATTTAGAGCAGCATTATCAACAATAGCCAAATTATAGAATGAACCCACAAATTCATGGACAGATGAATGGATAAAGAAGAGATGATGTATCTATATACAATGCAATATTACTCAGCGACAAAAGGAAATAAAACCTTGCCACTTGCAATGACGTGAATGCAATTAGAGGGTATTATGCCAAGTGAAATAAGTCAGTTAGAGAAAGACAATTATCCTATGATCTCACTCCTGTAGAATTTAAGAAACAAAACAAAGGAAGATGGTGTTGGGGGGAAGGAGAGGCAAACCGAGGTACAGGCTCTTAACTACAGAGAACAAACTGATGGTCACTGAAGGGGAGGTGGACTCGGGGTGGGTTGAATAGGTGATGGGGATTAAGGAGGGCACTTGTGATGAGCACCGAGTGTTGTATATAAATGATGAATCACTAAATTCTATACCTGAAATTGTTATTACCCTGTATATGAACTAACAGGAATTTAAATAAAAACTTGGGGAAAAACAGAAAAGCACCGCTGCGGGGGCTTGCAGAAGACTCACGGGTACTTACTCTCCAGGGAAATCTGTGGGCCCTCCTGTGGACAGCCTTCTGCTCAGCAACCCCCTCTTACTGACTGCAGACAAGCTCTGGCCTCTGACGCCCCAGGGAACTTCTAGACCGTCAGCGGGACCAGCCATGTCTTCTTCAGCCAGTTCTGACTCCTCACCGTGGTGTGGTGGTGAGGAGAGGAGTCTCACATTTGTTCCTTCCTTGGGAACTAATAAGTACATTCTTTATGAACTCGTAGTAGTTTCTGATTGCTGCTGTAACAAATTAGCACAGACTTAGTGACTGAATACACCACTCATTTATTATCTTACAGTTCTGGAGGTGAGAGGACCAAAATTAGCGACCGTGGGCTGAAACCACGATATCTGTGGGGCTGCCTTCCTTTGTGGAGGCTCTAGGGAGAGTGCGCTTGCTTGTTTTCTCCAGCTTTCTCAGGCTGTCCCATTCCTTGTGTCCCCCCGCCCCCTGCCACCGCTGACCCCTTCCCATCCAGCAATGCCAGGTGGCCTTCCTCTCACGCTGCTGTCGCTCTGGTTCTGTGGGTTTCTTTGTCTCACTTAGGAGTGGGGTGATTACCTTGGACCCACCTGGATAATCCAGGATCCTCTCCCCATGTCAGTGTCAACTGAGGAGAAACCTCCATTCCACCACCACCTTGCTTCTCCTTTGCCAGCTAACCTAAGGTACTGTGTCTTCTGGGGGTTGGTTAGGACATGAGTTCATGTCCTAATCAACCCCCAGAAGACACATTACTCAGCTACCACAGCTTTTCAGTTTACTTCATCTGTTCTGTTCCCTTTGTTTGTGTCCGCCATTTCCCTTCCATGGTCTCCTTGGAGCTGTCGTCTTCAGCTGGCTTCTAATCCTGGCTATGTCTACGCATCTATGGGAACATGGCTTTTATGGAGGTTGATACTTCATTAAATATTTAACTGGACCATGCGACCATTTTTCCAGAAATTAAGCATATATTAGACGGAAATGCCAACTAAAGACTTATTTTTTTTGACACGAGAAGACCCCATGATATATTTTTAAGTGGGAAACACATTTTGCAGNCAGAAATTAAGCATATATTAGACGGAAATGCCAACTAAAGACTTATTTTTTTTGACACGAGAAGACCCCATGATATATTTTTAAGTGGGAAACACATTTTGCAGAGCAGTTAAAAACATAACTGAGAGGGCGCCTGGGTGGCTCAGTGGGTTAAAGCCTCTGCCTTCGGCTCAGGTCATGATCCCAGGGTCCTGGGATCGAGGCCCGCATCGGGCTCTCTGCTCAGCAGGGAGCCTGCTTCCTCCTCTCTCTGCCTGCCTTTCTGCCTACTTGTGATCTCTCTCTGTGTATCAAATAAATAAATAAAATCTTTAAAAAAAAACATAACTGGGAAAAGTAAAATTATTTATTACTTCAAGCTTAGAAGCAGGGACCTTGCTTCCTCACCTCTATNCATAACTGAGAAAAGTAAAATTATTTATTACTTCAAGCTTAGAAGCAGGGACCTTGCTTCCTCACCTCTATACTATTTGTTAAATGTCTACCTCCCGCTGAACCTGAATATTGACGTTTTTTACTGTTGTAAAGCAAATATCATTCCCTTATAGTTATACAGGAAAAGCTGCCTGCACAAGCTGAAATAGCTCAGTTGGGAGAGCGTTAGACTGAAGATCTAAAGGTCCCTGGTTCAATCCCGGGTTTCAGCAGGTTTCTTGATGTTTATGCTAAATGTACTTCCTGGCAGTCTTCGACAAAATATAAGCCGTAAGGGTAATTTAAGCTCTCATGTGGATCTCTGGGGCAGATCATTGGCTTTTCAGGGAGGGGTGGTGTCAGGTGTCTTGGACCTTTTTATACAAACCCACTAACACTGTTGTACTTCTTGACTGTCATAGTAAAAGCTGACTTATCTAGAATACTTGCTAAGTGTCAAGCTTTCTTCTAAGCCCTATGTAGCTAACTTATTTAAAATGGCCACTAAGGGGCACCTGGGTGGCTCAGTCAGTTGAGCTTCAGACCCTTGGTTTGGTTCAGATTATGATCTCTGTGGTCAAGACCCACATCAGGCTCCATGCTGGGGTGTGGAGCCTGCTTAAGATTCTCTCTCTCCCTCTGTCCCTGCCCCTCCCACCTCTTTAAAAAATAGTCCCTAAAATTCTCAGTAACTGCTTGTTAAATAAACGAAGTTTGTGCCTGAGGCCTGAAATGTGGTAGGTATATAGTTAATGATTTTTACTTTGACCATCATTATTATTTCTATTGACTAGGAACTTCAAAAGCTAGAACTATGAGATGTGAGTTATTTATTCTTTTTTGGGAGGAAGCGGGAGGTGGTTCATATATCACTTCCAACTGATGTGAGTTATTTCTAATGACCTTCACCCCACCATCTGATAAGGCAGTATTAAAGGTCATCATTTCCTTCCTGATGATTTTTAAATTCTGTATTAACAATTCATTGCAAAATAAGTCAATCAGAGAAAGACAACTATCATATGATCTCTCTGATATGAGGAACTTGAGGGGAAGGGTGGGGGGTCGTGGGTGGTAGGGAGGGAAAAATAATGAAACAAGATGGGATGAGGAAGGAGATAAACCATAAGAGAATCCTAATCTCACAAAACAAACTGAGGGTTACTGGGGGGTGGGAGGGTAGGGATAGGGTGGCTGGGTGATGGACATAGGGGAGGGTTTGTGCTATGGTGAGTGCTGTGAAAGGTGTAAGCCTGATGATTCACAGACCTGTACCCCTGGGGCAAATAATAATAATAAAAAAAACGTTGCTTTTATATGGTCAATGCGAAAGGATATTTTCCCACTGGGCTTTAACTTTTCAGAATGGGATTTAGCTTCTATTCCAAAGGTCTCCCCTGAGTTTACAAGCCGCAGAGGGTGGAGAGGGGTCTTTGAAGTCTCCACAAGTGAATGCAAACTTGGGTGCTCATGTACACATTCCCTGGGAAGAATGTCCACAGGTATCAGATTCTAGGTTTGTGACCTAGAAAAGTTTCAGATTCTAAGTTTGTGACATAGAAAAGGTTTAAAAAAGTGATGCAAAAGATTTCCTCATCACAACGACTTGCTGAAACGACTTTGTGACCTGACCTTTGAATTTTGCCAAGGTGCCGAGTGATAGGACTTTTCTTGATTATTGTGCTTGTCCCTTGCTCAACACTTCCTACTGTGAGATGTATTTCAGGAGGGAGCCCAGACTGTCAACAAGCTTTCCTTCTGTCTGGGTGGTGGTCTCGGAGGCAAATTTCCCATAGTGAAGCAGACTTGACCATTTTTGGAGGTCCCCCTGCTACTTGGGGGTACCCCTCCATGACCCACCCCCATCACTGGGTTTAATCTGCAGAGGTGGATCTCACACTTCTAATTGTTTCTTTTCTGGGGGAGATTAAGGATGAAATCCCCATGTTCCCTTTATTATTCAACTTTTTAGAAATCTTTCATTTTTGTTGATGGCATTTGTAGACAATCTGGATGTCCAAAAGCAACACCAGGCAATGACTACCTGTTCTTCCGTCTTCGTATGATTTAATGTCTATCACCTATATGACATCACCATGACTTGGCTATGCTTTGGTCAAGAGATAGTGTTTCCAGTTAAAGCCAGGCATTCTCTAGGCTTTGGGGATTTACATAAACTACAAGTGTTGCAGGTTATTCTGTTTCAATTTCCCCTTTTCCCCAAGAATTTAACCACACTTCCAGAAAATCTGCCCCCTGAAGAATGAATCAGCTCAGGAATTGAGTTCCCATGATGAGGCTGGAGCAAGGGACAGGGTTCCCATAGAAGTCTGGCAGCTGAAGGAGAGAGTCAAGTGCATGGAAAAACACCTAGGGTCCAACATCAGAGTCCACTTCCAAACATAAAATCCACTGAGACAGAGGCAGGATCTTGCCCGAAAGGATGAGACCAAGTGCTCTAGGCCAGGCTAGGTGGGAGTCTCAGGAGAGTGGGTGGGGAGAAAGCCTTAATGCGCAGTAGGGTTAGGGTTGTTTTAAGGACTATGAACAAGATGGAAAATACTTTTCACTCTTCCCGGTAATCTCTGCACTTATTACATGGGATTTGGGTTCTGCACTATTTGTATGTGTACACACACGCACAAACAATTGGTATCTAAAGGTAATGTGGATTGTATTGACCAATATAATTGGAAAGAGAATCAAGTATTTGAAAAATATTTTACATTGTTTTTATGGTTTTAAAAAAGTATAAACTATCAAAACATTAAAATTTTTATGGAACTGTATTGCTTAAAAAGTAAAGATAGGTCTATTCTAATCCCAAATCTAGTATCTATTCCTTTTCCAGATTTTTTACTATGCACTGCATATAAAGCGAATGTATATACACATAAATGCACTTATATTTTATACAGAATTAAGGCATTAGGTCATAATGTTTTTCCATAATTTCCGAACAGCAAGACTGAATGCCTAAAATAATAATGGAAGTTTATTTTCTTTGGTATGTTTCCGTTTCAAGTTTCTTTTAATGGAAATGAAGTAAAATATTAAAGGAGCCAAAGACATGAAAACTTAAGCCCTCATTATAACATAATCCAAATTAAAAAAATCGTACTTCTACAAAATCTTAAGTGAGGGGGACAAATGGATCTCATTAGTAACAATGACGATAATAGTTAAGTGGAAACATTTATTGAATTTCTGTTCTGTGTCAGACCCCATTTTGAGCAAGTTACAGGAATTAGTTCATTTAATCAGTGATGAAAAATATAAAAAGCAAGCAGCAAATAGGCATTTATAGCAATTTTAGAGTATTGTAGAGGGAGCTGTCTGTGTGCTATGATGTTCTATGGAGGAGTAAGAAGTTAATGATGTCACAAAGTCCAGGCAAGAACTGGTGGGGACTGGCAGTGTGCAGAGCATTTAGAGAAAATGCTGCCATTATCTTTTTAAGGTCAGAGACCATAGATCGTCTGCATGAGTACAATCTGTTCAGTAATATATATATATATATAGATATATATATATACACATAATTAGATAAGTGGTGATAGATAATATATCTGTCATTTAACTCATATTGATCATAAAAACACCAAACTTGTTCTTTTAATTTCTCATTCTGTGTGGTTTTAATTCACAATGATACAAATCGCTTTTATAATCTTTATTATTATTAATTATAATTTGCATGAAATCACTTTAAAAACTCCAAAAGCACCTAGAGTCAGCTGGAATTACATTTACAAATCATTCTCTTGAAAATGTATAATGTTGGCTGGCTAGAACTGATAACTTGGCCAATCTAAACCTGTTGGAAAGTATAAACTGTTTAAAGTCTAGTATTTCTTCCAGCACGAGTTCATTTTGTTTCTACATTTGGGATCTGTAATCAGCAGAGTGGAAATTAAAATTGTGTTCATGCTTTTCTTTCCCTCAGAGTCTGTGAAACTCTCCAAATTAACTCCAAAATGGATTCAACCTATTTCCTGAAAAGTCTGGTGGGTAATTTTATGGAGGTTGTTCAGGGTCACAGAGACAACAAAGCTTTCAGGTAAGCGAATGGAGGAAGAGAATGACTGTGAGATAGAGAAAGAACAGGAAAGAAAAATTGGGTACCCTCTTTTTTTTTTTTAAAGATTTTATTTATTTATCCCAGAAAGAGAGAGAAAGAGAGAGAGAGCACACGTACACACGAGCGAGGGGGAAGTGGGGCAGGGGAGAGAATCTTTTAGCAGACTCTGTGCTGAGCAGGGAGCCTGAACCGGGGCTCAATCTCAGAGCCCTGAGATCAGGGCCTGAGCCAAAACCAAGAGTCAGATGCTTAACCGACTGAGCCAGCCAGGCGCTGCATGAAAAAGTGGCTATCCTTTTAGGAAAGGGCTCAGAAATCAGGAGTAGATTAGAAAAATTAGACTGGAGAGTCTACTTTCCCCAGTACACAGGGTGTGGGCTTCTCCTAAGGAAGGAAACTAAGGAACACGGATCTCCAGTCTAGTCTTGAGAACCTCTAATGGTTTAACGTAGAATTGGCACAAGTTCAAGCGCAAGCACACCTTTTACTACATTATTCTAAAACTCTACATTTCCATGTTTTAATCATGTTTTGTATTAAAATCTGGAAAAGCTAGGGGCGCCTGGTTGGCTCAGCTGGTAGAGCATGCTCTTGATCTCAAGGTTGTGAGTTCTAGCCCCATGTTGGATGTAGAGATTACTTAAAAAATAAAACTTTATTAAAAAATTTAAAAACAGTAAAAGCTACTTCAAAACCTACAACAATGATTACTGTGTTCCAAAATGCAGCCACTTCTTGGTTTAAAATACTTTAGAAAGTGGTTCCAACTAAATAAGAAACCACAAACTTACTCTAAATTTCTTTTCCTTCCAAGGTTGTCTCTTATTCTTTTAAATAATTTCCAAAAAAAATAATAATAATAATAATAAAACAAGATGAAACCAGAGAGGGAGACAAACCCTAAGAGACTCCTAATCACAGGAAACCAACTGAGGGTTGCTGGAGAGGAGGGGAAGGGGAATGGGGTCACTGGGTGATGAATATTAAGGAGGGCACGTGATGTAGTGAGCGCTGGGTGTTATACAAGACGGATGAATCACTGACCTCTACCTCTAAAACCAGTAATATGTCACATGTTAATTAATTGAATTTAAATTTAAAAAAATAAAAAAATACATAATTTCCATGTTTGGGTTCTTTTCAGAAGAAAGTTCATAGGAATGATTAAATACAGCCAATGGGAAAGAATTGTGCCATTCACCCAACCCTGTCAAGAACGTCACTCCAAAAATACAATTTCAAAAAACTCTAAAATGTGTAAAACCATCTCTGTCTACTTTCATTCCAAATGAAATACACCCGGATAATTTTGTGTAACTGATGAAGAGCACAATTCTCCTTTTCCTTTTAGAAGGAGCCTTGGTGTTTTTCCCCTAGGATCATTAAGAGTAGATTGGACCAATGCGATGTAGTTTGCATATTCTTCACTCAGTCTGCATGCTGGGCTTGGGTTTTCCTATCAGTTTAGAGAATTGAGTTGACCGAATATGCCTTTTTATGGTTCTGTGGATATGTAAGATCCGTAACTACCATCGGCGCCTTTCCCTGTCAGTTACACCAGGGAGGATTCGTTGCTTCCTTTACGCACATGTCACTACTTTTATGCCCATCAATCTTGCCTTCTGATGAAAAGGAAGGGGGGTTCGCTTACTATTTCTGGGACATTACACATCCCGATCACGTGGCAGTAACTTTCTGCAAAGATGACAATGAATCCAGGGCTCACTGGCTAGCCTATAGTGATCTGGAAAACCTTTCAGAGGTCATTTTGCAAAGCTGATAAAATTATTCTACCAGAAGACCAAGAATACACACCTTGATCTTTTGCCAATTTATTGAGACTTGTAAAAAAGTAAATTTGCTCAGAAATGAACATTTATGCTCCCTCAATATTTCCATATAGTTAATGAACAGTCTTCCATAAGCCAGGGCTTAGCTGGCCTCCGTCCTATCCTCAGTAGTTTCTGTTCTTTCTCCTATGTAATCCTCACAATATCCCCATGTCAGCCCCATTTTACAGAGGAGAACCCAGATGTAAGGAGTTTCAGTGGCTTGCCCCAATGGATCAGGTCAGCCTTTAAACTTGTCTGACCTCCAAACCCTGGCTTGCTTGCTCTGCGGTGTCCTTCCTGGATGACTGGTCTGTTCATCAATTCCACATGTCATCGGATTAGATTAAAGGGTCTATATTAATTGCATAATTTCATCCTTACCTTCTTTCCCTAAATTAAATGTTCACACTATCATGGAGACAGCATTGATTTACTGGTACTGATTATGTGCCAGGCACTCAGCTGGACAGCTCCACATACTTTCATTTCCTTGTCATGACAGCTCTGGAGGCACGCATTATTATCTTCAACTCTAGGGTAAGGACACTGATGTGCAGAGAGGTAATCCATCCTTGGTCACACAGCAAACTAGGGACAGGGCCAGGGTTCAGCCCATCCGTACTGATACCACAATAAAGTCTTCCTGGAGCTGAGAGTGTCATTTGATGAATCAAAGTTCTAATTCACATTTATGCTTTGCCCTTGACCAACCAACTTGCACATGTTAGCTTGTTTTTGTTTGTTTGTTTGTTTGTTTTGTTTTTTGTTTTTTAACAAACCCACACTCCACGATTCTGGGTGAAGTCTTACGGAAAATAGTTTAAAGTGACATTTTGAAGGATTAGAATTTTCTCTCTGATCCTTAATTTTTTTTCCTCATTTGCCGAGTTTCCTCCCCCTCCCCCTCCCCTCCCCCTCCCCGCCTGTGCTGGTTGGCGGGCCCC
>LNAC01000079.1:3185087-3231543 GCA_002007465.1 Ailurus styani
CTTCTTCTTCTTCTTCTTCTTCTTCTTCTTCTTCTTCTTCTTCTTCTTCTTCTTCTTCTTCTTCTTCTTCTTCCTTCTTCTTCTGCTTCTGCTGCTTCTGCTTCTGCTTCTGCTGCCTCCTCTTCTCCGCCTTCTTCATCTCCCTTCTCTTCTTTTCCTTCTTCTCCTCCCCCTTCTCCTTCTTCTTCTCCTTCCCCTTTAAGGAAATATATCTTTTGCTTTAGGACATAGAACTCAGAACAGTCTTGAACATGAGAGGGTCAGTAACTGCAAATTTCAAACTTCCATTTAAAGAAAAAAGTAATCTTTCATCTGAGAACACACTCAAGTTAAATACGAAAGTTCCTCTTGCACTAAAGGGTAGAAAGTAGTTTGAACAGCTTACGGTTTCCTTTATCTTGACCCAAATGTGTATTTGTACTCTGAAAATTGCCCTTTGTGTTTGGAGAGCCTCGGAGAACTGAGGAAATGCCACTTACTCCAGAACACCTCATAGAGTGTCATTTACACATTATGCATTCAGCGAATATGTTATTGAGACTTCCTCCCCCTATCCAACCAAAAACATCTTATCCTGTGCCTTGTAATAACAGGTGTCAGTCATACTCTGCTAACCAACTTTGTGGAGACCCCTGGATACATAAGTTCTATGGTCGGTGTGAACTTGGCTGGAGTTATGCTTGTTTTTTTGTTTTTTTGAAGATTTTATTTATTTATTTGACACAGAGAGAGAGAGAGAGAGAGATCACAAGTAGGCAGAGAGGCAGGCAGAGAGAGAGAGAGGAGGAAGCAGGCTCCCTGCCAAGCAGAGAGCCTGATGAGGGACTTGATCCCAGGACCCTGAGATCATGACCTGAGCTGAAAGCAGAGGCTTTAACCCATTGAGCCACCCAGGTGCCCTGGAGTTATGTTTGGCAGCTGAACCCTCTTGAATGGAAGCAAGCCAAGCTTAGGTTTCAGGGTGTGCCAGACCCATTCAAAACCAGATTTACCCTGTAGCTAAAAAGACACTACCCTACTTCTGAGAGGAAAGCAATTTTGGTGCCAGGTCATTTCCTCCCTTCCTTCCTTCTGACTGTCTTTAGAACACTGGTCATTCCTGCTGCCAGAAATATACTCTTTTATGGTCTCTGCACAAACTTCCAGATTTAGCTCAGTTCCTGGCTCTTCCCGAAGCCTCCAATAATTATTCAGCCCCTCATTGATCTCCTATCTGCAAAGTCCCATCAGCAGTTAATTTTCATGTATTATTTGTTATGTGATATTCCATCATTTCATCTAGACTGGCTTTCCCTGAGACAGGTGTGTTGCCTTACACTTCTATTATGTTCCACTGTCTTGAAGATGTAGCACCTGAGATACTTATGACTTTAGGAGCTCTTGCAAGTACATTATTTACACACAAGCTAAAACGCCCGGGGATCCTGTGCCATTGCCAAAGCAAATTAGCAGTTGTATGAAAATCACACAAGGGGAACTTAAATTTGCTTTTTAATACCCCTGGCAACCCACTTAAATGAGTTGGGACCTTTCAGGAACATCTCTGATGAGGGAAAAACCAAATGAGTGATAGTCTTGCAGAGTTATCTTCCAGGCCAGTGACCTGGTCATCTTCTAGTGACCTGAAATCCCATCTTATAGAATTTGCATTTTCTATTTTTTTTAAAAGATTTTATTTATTTATTTGAGAGAGAAAGAGAAAGAGAGCACGAGCACAGGGTGGGGGGTAGAGGGAGAAGCAGACTCCCTGGTGAGCAGGGAGCTCAATGTGGGACTCGATCCCAGGACCCTGGGGTCGTGACCTGACCTGAAGGCAGATGCTTAACTGACTGAGCCACCCAGGTGCTCCAGACAAATAAAAAATAAAAAGATTTTTTTTTAATTTATATCTTCCTCAAACAACAGAAGTCACTTTGGACATTTACCAGTAAGTTTCAAATTTAAATTTGGCTTAGATATGAGACTAGTCCTATGCCTACTCTTTACAAAAATGTTGTAAAGTTGAGGTAGAATTTACACACAGTAAATGCACTCTTTTTAGTGCACAGCTTTGAGTTTGACAAACAGGCAGTCATGTAACCACCAGCACAGCTAGGACACCGAACCCTTCCATCACCACCCCACCAAATTCCCCCCATCCTTCAGAGTTCACCCCTTTCCCATGTCCAGGCAACCACCAATCAGTTTTCTGTCCCCCTAGTGTTACCTTTTCCAGAATGTTCTAAATGGAATCAAGCAGCGTGTACATTTTTAAATTTGCTTTCTTTCACTTAGCATAATGCGTTTGAGTTTCATCCGTGTCGTTGTGTGTGTGGATCGTGTACACTTTTCTATTGCTAAGCATGAATATTCGATTATGGAGTTTTGGAATCTTGGTTTTGCAGTGAGTGCGGGGATCTGAGATCACTACTGATGATGCACATACAACCACGGGCGATGCCTCTCTTTGTTCACCCTGCGGATGATAGATCGGCAATGGCTGCATCTCTAATGTTTCACAAGTATCCCCCTGTGCCTGTGGAGTGGAAAAAACAAAACAAACAAACAAACAAGAACCTCTGCATTACTGTAGTTTGATTGCATATCCCTGTCAAATTGTACAAATGTAAATATAAAAAGATAATTACAGAGAAGGACATTGACAGGAAAACAAGAAATGCTTTAGTGCTCTTAATATACTTGCCACACATCAGTTTCCAAATATCTTGTCTAAGTTAGAGCTGGCAACGTTCTCAAGACTATGTTCCAAGGACATACGTGCTTGGAAAATCCCAAATCTCTTTCCAAGACTGTTTTTCATCTTTTGGGGCCACGATTTCCCAGACTCCAGCTTTTCCCTACTCGGTCTCTGTGGCTGCACCTGCTCTCAGGTGGGTTATTAGAACAACCTCCTACCCTGTCTCCAAGCCTCTGCTCTGGACCCTACGTTCTAACCCAGCAGCTGCAGTGATCGCTAAGCAACAAAGCAGGTCTCTCATTGCTCTGCTCAAAACCCCAGTGACTGGCATTTCCCCTTAGACGAAAGCCACTGTCCTTACAATGGCATGCACTACCCGCCCCTCTGACAACGCTCACACTATCTTCACCCCACTTGCTCTGGGCAGGCACACGGGCCCTGTGCTAGCCCACAACACACTCTTCCTTCCTTCCTTCCTCATCGCCGTCAAATCTCCCCTCATGTGACCTTCTCAGTGATGCCCATGCCATCCTCCCCATAAACATTGCAATTTGTCCTTCACTCCATTCCAGCCTCTAGCTCACTTTTTTTTTTTAAGATTTTTTTATTTATTTGTTTGACACAGAGGGAGAGAGATCACAAGTAGGCAGAGAGGCAGGCAGAGAGAAAGGAGGAAGCAGACTCCTTGCTGAGCAGGGAGCCCGATGCGGGGCTCGATCCCAGGACCCTGGGATCACAACCCGAGCCGAAGGCAGAGGCTTTAACCCACTGAGCCACCCAGGCGCCCCTCTAGCTCACTTTTAAACCATATTTGTTTCTCTACCTCCCAAGAGCTATAAACTCTTACAATGCCTAGATTCCTGGTACAACTGCTCGACTTCAGATGAGTCACATTTCTAAACTGTTACTTATAATTCCGATTATTTGATGTAGTTTCCAGCCAGCCACTGTTGTAGAGGCTGGGAATGAGTGCTTTAATAGGAACATGTGCAAGGGTGTAAGGGTAGCTTTGAAAATGAAGCAGGAAGACAACAGGGAAAGATTAAGGAAAAATTCAGAAGAAGCAATCTCTGAGTTCAGACAGAAAGATGAGCAGAAGTTTGCAATCAGATGAGGAGAGTCGCGTTGTTTATGTAGATGAGGACAGAAGTGGAAAGGCATAGAGCTGTGGAGCCACCCTGGGGCTAGATGTGAGAAGTGAGTGGAGTGGGGGTGGCATCACAGGGGCAGGAGAGAAGCTTGGACCTGTGGGTGGGGCCAGATCATTAAAGGCCTTTATACCCTACCAAGGAATCTGAACTCGATCATCGAGGGTCACTAATGCAACCTAATTTAGAAAGTTGAGCATTTCCCAAATGCTGACTTCTTCAATATTAGGAATCTGTCTAAGCTTGACTGTGACTTCTTGGGTTAAGAAATGTTCATTTTCTCTGCTTATTCTGAATCCAACATCCGATATGTACACAGGAAGTTGAAGGTCCAGAGAACAGGGTCTCTCAGTGCATGCTTTTAACTGACAAAGAACATTATGTATTAGACATTCTTGTGTAAATATACCCACCAGTCAAGTGAAAAGCTATTTTAATGTATCATACTATTTTTAGGTGTGTGGCAAAGAAATTATAATTTAGCAGATTGAAGAGATTTCTCCATGAGAAATAACCATACTGAGGTCTTTAGGTTTTCTTTTCTTTTCTTTTAAGATTTATTTATGAGAGAGAGAGCGAGAGAGAGAGCAGGCACCCTTGCATATGAACTGATGGGGGGAGGGGCAGACGGAGGGGGAGAGAGGGTCTTAGTGCCCAGTGGACATGGGGCTCAATCTCCAAACCCTGAGATCATGACCTGAGCCAAGACCAAGAGTCAGTCACTTAACTGAGTGTGTCACGCTGGCGCCTAGAGGTTATTGGATTTTCAATAATTTCATTCTTAAATTGCAGAGGTTCCTTTAGTAATTTAATAAATCAAGATTCGCAGAAGACAAAGAAAAAAATCAATCCCTGCAATCTTTCTCTTTATACTTCCTCATTTCTGCTCCCTGGGATCTAAAATTCAATCTCTCCCCAGCCCCCATATTTTAATTTTTTTTCTCACAGTTTTTAAATTCAGCAATGTTCAGGTATCTTTGGGCCTGAGTTTCAGTAGCTCAGATCATTCTGGATGCAAATGAGTTCCGTGGTGCCCTAAATGAGACAGGAAGCAAGACCGTCTTTCCCCAGGATTCCATTGATCCTTGGAATCATGAAATACGTCAGTGAAGATTTGCCTGCACTTTACATTGAAGGTGACACAGTCATGAATATCCAAAGAGATACAAAATGAACCATCAGGTTAACTATTGGGCCTAAAAGATTTCTTACAAGTGCTTTCCCTAATCAAGTGATATAAAGTTACTTTCAGGAATCTTACTACTTATTCAAATGAGCTGTTTTGTTTTGTTTTGTTTGTTTGTTTTTTAAAGATTTTTTTTTATTTATTCATTTGACACAGAGAGAGAGATTACAAGTAGGCAGAGAGGCAGTCAGAGAGAGAGGAGAGAGGAGGAAGCAGGCTCCCTGCCGAGCAGAGAGCCCGATGTGGGCCTCGATCCCAGGACCCTGGGATCATGACCTGAGCCGAAGGCAGCGGCTTTAACCCACTGAGCCACCCAGGCGCCCGAGCTGTTTTGTTTAAATAAGTTTGGATCCTAAGCAAAAGGCAAATGATATGTCCAGTGATTGATGGCCAGTAATGTGTCTGCTTAGTTCTTTTGTTTTGTTTTGTTTTTTGTTTTTTTTAAGATTTTATTTTTTATTTATTTGACAGATAGAGAGAGAGAGATCACAAGTAGGCAGAGAGGCAGGCAGAGGGAGAAGGGGAAGCAGGCTCCCCACCGAGCAGAGAGCCCGATGTGGGGCTCGATCCCAGGACCCTGAGATCATGACCTGAGCCAAAGACAGAGGCTCAACCCACTAAGCCACCCAGGCGCCCCATCTGCTTAGTTCTTAGTGCAGTAAATTCTTGGGGGATGCAAGGATCTATCGATCAAAATTAACTTTTGCTTGTTGGAAATTACTGGTGAGCTTTATAATAATCTAAATAATCCACTTGTAGTATTGGATGAGATATTCGAGTTTTACCCTTTTGCAAAATCGAAATTTGCTGCTTGTTATGTGAATGTGGTATTTGCAAAGCTGTCACAGTGATTTCCAGCTCAAAGATCCCTCCCCACCCTGCAAAGCTTGCAGATCAATCAAAGAACAGTCAGGTATTCAATATTTGTGGAGGAGGGAGCCCCATATCTCTAGATCACTCTCAAGTCAAGACAAATAAGACAGTGAGGCCTGATGAACTGGGCTCTAGTTCAGGCTTCATCAACAACTGCCTTTACAAGTCAAGGAAACTACCTGCATCTCCTTTGTTTCCTTTTTAAATCTGTAAGATAAAGGAACTAAATATACCTTACTTAATTAAAATTAAATATCTTAAAATTCTACAAAACTATAAATCATTCTTTTGTTCTTATTCCCCATAGTTGATCATTTTTTGCCTGTAACTTCCAGGGAATAAACTCATAGCCGGGGGTCTTAAATCATATTAGACTCCTAAGTTAAAGAATGAGATTAATTAAAAACATTAATCTCTAAATTGGCAAACTTAAGTATTTTCCTATAGGTTTCATTTATTTGTATCACTTAGTAATTAATAAAAAATAATAAGCATTTTTAGGGGCACGTGGGTGACTCAGTTGGTTAAGCATCTGCCTTTGGCTCAGGTCATGATCCCAGGGTCCTGGGATCGAGTTCCCCGTCAGATTTCCTGCTCAGTGGGGAGCCTTCTTCTCCCTCTGCCTTTCCCCCCTGCTTGTGCTCTCTCTCAAATAAATAAAAATCTTTTTTAAAAAAAGAATAAAAACCATTTTTAAAATAAATATCAGACAATTAAATGAGAATTTCTAGGAATTGGCATGGGCATAAGTAATTTTGAAATATGTTAATGCGCAGCCAGAGTTAAGAAGACTTACTACATAGGTATCCTGATCTTTCCTTTTCACATTTTAGGTGAAGCCCACTGTGCAAAAATGTATCCAGACCAAAATAATGATTTAAGTGAACTAACTCATGCACAAGAAAAAAGTCTTTGAGCGGGTGCCTGGATGGCTCAGTTGGCTAAGCGACTGTCTTCGGCTCAGGTCATGATCCTGGAGTCCCAGGATTGAGTCCCACATCGGGCTCTCTTTTCCCTCCGACCCTTCCCCTTCTCATGCTCTCTCTCTCTCTCTCTCTCTCTCTCTCTCAAATAAATAAATAAAACCTTAAAAAAGAAAGAAAAAAATCTTTGAGTTTCTGCAAAAGTAGCTAACAAACCTAAGAGAGCTTTGAGAAGGAAAAGCTCCGCGACATGTGCAATCTGCCTTCCCATTTTCTGCTAAAACACAGAGCTGCAAGGATGAAGGAGGACAAATGAAAGGACAATCAGATTTAGACAGAGTGTGTGCATGTAATATATATATATTCACATGTATATACATTTTCAGTTTATGTATTTTATGTTTTAAAGAGATTTCATCAGGTTCTTTGGGATGCTTAGAAATATTGAATCATCCCAATACGTAAGAAATTCATTATCCTGGAGAATAGGGCCATGGCCTGTTTGCTGGTTGCCATAGAAACAGACTGTATATACACTAGATTTCCTAGGATGGTGTCAATGTCATGTAATTTCATTGTTTTTAATAAAGTCCGTTCATGAAATGTACATGCATGATTTGATTGACTCGTTTTGTTAACTATCTGCACTTGCCTGTGTATATGTGCGTGTACGTGTGTGTGCGTGCACACGTGTGCATGTGTGTTTAGGTAGGAAAACTCTTTGGGCCCAGGCACTCCTTTCTATAACCCTTATACCCAGGGTTTCTGCCACAGATGGCCTGTGACCGCATCGGCTCTTCAGCAAATAGGGCCTCCTAGAATCTCTGAGAAACACTGGAATCCCAGTCCCCTCGGAGCTTACGGAATGAACGGCACACATGTCTGTCACACACTCTCAGTGATTCCAGTGGGAACACTTCATTAACATTCTGTCCAAACTAGCTTATTTTCAGTTCTTCTGAAAATATACTCAGTTAATCAAAATGCTATGAATTTTTCAATTTGCAAGAAAGTTGAATTTTTTAATAACACATACGTCTTCTACAAAGAGCAATACTTACTGTTAAGTTACATTTGTTCAAAATTCAAGAGCAACTCTTCCAAAACAATATGCTTGAGCACGTTATTGGATTATTCTGCATCTTTCTTTGAAGATGCATTTTATCTAAGTTAATTTGTATCCTGAAAATAAATTGTCTCTAACCCCCCTTTGAGGTGAGGCCCTCATTCCACAGCCTCTGTTCCCATGATGAGAGTGGATTTTGGTCATCTGGTTTACATGACTCTCAACACTCATCTCTCTACTGGCTTCTCTACCCTCTCTGTACACCAGTTTCCCTTTGTTTCTCCCTTCCCGTCACACTGGGGGTCTGTCCTTCATACCCTTCAAGCTGCATGGGCTGCAGGACTTCTGCCTACACTATTATTCCACCTGGATGGTTTCTCCTGGCTTTTGTGGCCTCATTAACTCTGATTTACCTTGAGATCTCAGTCAACCATGTCTTGCTCAGGGAAGCTTTACCTGACTAACCTCACTAGATGCAATCCCCATTTGGATACTCCAGGGTCCTTAATTCTACCAACAACCTTAATTCCCTTTTTGGAAGTACCTTAATTCCCTTTTTGGAAGTACCTTAATATACTCACAGGTTCTGGGAATTAGGATGAGGATGTCTTTGGGGTTCATAATTTTGCTTGTCTATCACGGTTTCCTAGTGTAAGTGGGGCCCTGCTCACAGAGGCTCTCCTGGAGGTGTGCTATTTTCATGTCTATTTCTGTATCTTCCACTTTATTGCCAGGTTGGATAACAGGACTATTTACAAGCCAAATGACTTATTATATGCCAACATGTATTCCGGGAAGAAAAATTTAGCTGGACAATGAAAGAAAAAAGTGTAGCTTTACCTAAGCCAGTTGACCCTTTGGACCTCAATTTTATTATTTCTGAATGTAAGGATGGAATAAGGTATTTTATAAAATATGTGGTGGTCTAAATCCTAGGAATCTTCAAACATAGTGTAAGGACAAGATTTATAAGGATTGTGAGTTAGTCACCTTGAGAGTTTTAAATTGCATTATTCTGGAGAACTGGGAACTTAAAAAATGATAAATGTCTCTCTGACTTCTGTTTTTGTCTTACCCATTTTACAACTTGATTCATGGAGAAACTTAGTAAAATAAATGAGCATACTTGGAATCTAATTTTTAAATATTTATTTATTTATTTTAGAGAGAGAGAGAGCGAGAGAGCGAAAGAGCATGTGGGCAAGCAGGGGGAGGGGCGGAGGGAGATGGAGAGAATTTCAAGCTGACTCTGCTGAGCACAGAGCTTGTCACAGGGCTCGATCCCAGTACCCTGAGCTCATGACCTGAGGCAAAATCAAGAGTTGGATACTTAACAGACTGAGCCACCCAGGACTCCCTGGAATCTAATTTTTAAAACTTGCTTAGATAAGCTTTTAAATTAAGGAAGACTTTAGAAAACATATGATACACAAAATACTGAGTTTTCTATTAAGATTCTTTTAGCCTGATATTAACTGGTTCTTTGACATACAGGGGTCCTTGGTCAGCTCACAGAATCTCCTACCACTAAATCACCAATAAAAGGGATTCTACCCCAGCTAGACTCACAAGGCTAGATTTTCTATCTCTTATAGCATTCATCAAATTCTCAAGGTTAAGTCCTTTTTGCCCATTGTTAGGTTTCAAAGAACTTGGAGGTTTTATTCCTCGATGCTTCTCCTATAGACTTGAAACATAAGAGGTGCTTAAGCAAGATTTGTTGAATGAACACATTTATTCTAAATGGTATTCTAGGGAAAGCTGGAGGTAACAAAGAGGCACTTGATCTGAACTCCTGGTAGTTAATAGAGGTCACAGCTAGTATCCAACAGCCCATCAGTGCTCTCCAGTGGACAAAATAAATGAAAATACCCATCAGGGGTTGATCAAGGCTGTAACTTAGTAGATTAAATAGTTCCTCCTTTAAGGTCAAAGAGAGGAAGCGTTTCTTCAGGTAAAGATCATGAGTCATGGTCATAACTCGGTGAAACTATTCTTGTGCACATGTCATGGTTAGTTAAGCTTTTCTCCCCTGCAAGATTGGTTCCTTCTGTCTGCAGTAAATACCCAACCCCCTCCCCCCCAGATCTTTCGGGCTGGTCTCAAATCAGATGCTACTTTGCGTTCAGATCAAATATCACTTTTTAAGGGACACTGACCCTCACCACACGATGTAAAGTAGCTCCCATCCCCAACCCTGTATGTGGCACACTGTAATTGCTTTTTGACATTTTGTTTAATTAATGCAGGGCCCAGGGTGGGGAAAGGAAATGGCTTCCACACCGTGGATGCCCAAGGCAAGCTGTGAACTGTTTCACGACTGTCTGGGTGCTGGAGCTCTCTGCCCTGCCTGCCAGCTCTCTCCTGCTGCTGGGTCTCCATTTACCCTGCTAGCCGGTGCCTTGCTTTCCTATCAGCGCTAAATGGAGCCAGGTACACAGCTTGCATGGCCCCATGCAACGTGGAAATGTGGTGGTCTGGCTTCAAAGGTGAGGAAAAGAGCTGTTTTCCTTTCTCCCGTGGTCTCTCTTCCCCGGTCGTGGTGGTTTTGATTTGCTAGTTACACTTGTGATCTCTCCGTGCCGTATATTTGAGGGGTGAGTGTGGACCTCCCAGGATCCCAGAGTGCATGCTCAACCCTGAGCCTGTGGTGTCAGCCCGAGCTCAGGTCCCCAAAGGGCAAGGGTGGCAGAGAGATGACCCCAACGCCTGTTCCTGGGAGACGGGATGCACTTAAATGAAGGCCCTGGCCCTTGTGCCCATGCCTGTCGAACGCAAAGAGAAGGTTATTTAAGCATTTCAAGGCAGTGACTGCAGAACCTCACACCCCGGGCTCAGAGGTCTACTACGGAGCAGAGTCCTGAGTTCACCAAGCTGGCCCAGACTCTATACTTAACCCAGCTCTGGAAGTCTCCCTGTTCTGTTTGTTTGTTTGTTTGTTTTTCCCCTCTCCCCTCTTTGAGCTTAAGGACACATTGCATTCAAGGCTGACAGTGAAGTCGTATATTTGAAAATCACTTTCATGGCTTGCATTTCTCATTCCTCCAAGTCACACCTCCTGACTCTTAGGAAGCTTGCGGTCTGACATCCTCACTCTGATGCTCACAGAGAAGGACTGCCCAGCCCAGGGAGCTGCAAGGGGCCAGGATTTCCTAGGCCAGGAGATACATCCTCCCCTGTCATGTCAACGAGAAAGAGGCTGTTTGAATTCCCGGGAATGCTCACCATAGCGGATTCAAGTTTGCAGACCCAATGGAGACTAATGTCCATTTTATGTTCCTATCCGAGAGTTTGAGTTTTATTTTCTCTTGCTTCCTGCAGTGGTCTGTGAATGTCTGTCTTGTTTCGCCAGCTACCATAAAACTATCACGGATCACCCATGGTTGGTGGCGCGTTGGTAGGTAAATTCTAGTTGACTTCATTCCCCTCCATTAGAGAGGGGAATTAGGTGTTATGTATTCTTGCTCCTGGACCTCCTTTTCTCTCGTTTCTCATGCACAAAGAACGGCTCCAAAAGAGCAGGAGTGAAGGGTCGGCCGAGCTTACTTCCTGCTGCAAAAGCTGCGATTCCAGAGGCTTTTTCCCCTTCCCTGGCATGGAGGACGGGGGTAGGGGGGGTGGGGGGGACACATCCTAAACTTGGCGGAGCAGATCTTCCCACTGAAAGAGCGAATCTGGAGCTGATACGGAAGACTCTGAATCAGAGCCGAGCTCCCCCGTAGCTGGGCATAGGGGTGTGGGCGCCCCCGTCTAGAACGCAGGGCAGGGAGGGCCGTGGACCCATCAAGACCCGCGTGTAGCCAGGATGGGGGTCTGTCCAGCCTTTGTCTGTGGTTCCTACCGTTTATCCTTGCGTGTTTCTCTGCCTTTTCAAAGACTTGTTTCCTGCCTTACGTTCTGTAAACTCCTTAACATCTTTTTTACAAAATTATTTTCGGCTTCTGCCCACTCTGGACGTCTTACTATTCCTTCAGCAGGTGAGACACGCTCGCTCCTTAGGGCCTTAACCCTGCTCTTCCCTCTGCCTGGAAGGGTCTCTCTCCCATCCCCCACAGAGCCACATGGCCCACTCCCTCACGCCTTTGAATTTGCTCCACATCGCCGTCTCAAAGAAATCCACGCTCCCCGCACTACACCCTCTTCACGATTTGCAAACTGTGTCTCTGCCTGGAAATTCCGATTGTTCCACCCTGCTTTTCTTTTCATTTCCCCATAGCCCTTACCAGTTTCTACTGGGGCAGTGACACATAGTAGGTCGTGTCACATGAAATGGACAATGGTTTTTGGTTTTTGCCTACAAAATCAGCAATTTCCTATGGTTCAACTTAATAAAATATCTTTTATTGTACCCCTTTGCACGTAGGCTACAGAAAAGCAGAGAGCTCTGCTTATTTTAACAACCTTATTGAGGTATAATTGGGACCGTAAACTACATCTAATTAAAAGGTATAATTGGATGAGCCTTGACATGAGAAGCCATTGTCATCATCAAGATAACGAACATGCTATTACCCCTGAAGGGTTTCCTGTGCTCTTCTGTTATCCCCCCTTCCTGCCTTTTCCCCAAACCACAACCCTCTCCTACCCCCAGGCAGCACTGATGTGCTTTTTGTCACGACAGATGCTTGCATTTTCTAAAATTTTATATAAATGGACTTACTTAGTACATACACTTTTGTCTGTCTTTTTTCACTCAGCAGAATTATTTTGAGAATCGTTCGTGTCGTCTTATGTACCAGCAGCTCACTGATTTTCACTGTCGACTAGCGGTCCATTGCACGGACGTACTAGTTTGTCTACTCACCCCTTTGTTGATGGGGATTTGCATTGCTTCTAGTTTTTGCCTATTGCAGATAAAGCTGCTAGAAACATTCATGGAAAAGTCTTTGTATGGATATATGCTTTCATTTGTCTCAGGGAAAAATACCTAGAAGTTGGATGGCTGGAGCATACGGTGGGCAGATGTTAACTTTTTAAGAAATTGCCAAACCGGTTTTCCATCCTGGTTGAACCATTTTTCATTCTCACCAGCAGCGAATAAATGTTCCAGTCACTCTACATCTTCGTCAACACTTGATAGGACCAGTCTATTCTGTAAGTAGTGATGAAGCAGGAGACGAGGTTCTTGTCTCATGGAGTGGAAGAATGAATCTCAAAGACAAAGGGGTGTGAGTAAAGCGATAGAGTTTTATTAAACAAGGATACAGAAGAAGCTCTCAGGAGTGAAAGGGGGTGCCGATGGGGTTGCCATTGTAGGCCTCCACGGCAGTCTTTTATTTAGAAGTGACCAGGGAGGGACACTTGGGTGGCTCAGTCGGTTAAGCATTTGCCTTCAGCTCAGGTCATGATCTCAGGGTCCTGGAATCAAGTCCAGCATCGAGTCTGCTTCTCCCTCACTCTCTCTCTTTCTCATAAATAAATAAAGTCTTTAATTAAAAAAAAAAAAAAGAACTGACCCAGGAGCTTGTGAACTTATCATTCTTGTGATGTCTTGGTTTGAATAAGGACTGGTGATCACGTCTTCAATGCCTTACTTCTTTGGGGTCTGGTTATTCTTTGATGGCCTCAATGGGACTGCCATTAAAAGACCCCATTTCTGATCCCCAGGGCAGGGTGGTCTGGTTTCGTTTTGCCTCAGCATTTCTGTGGTTTCTGTTAGCCTGATCGCAATATCACCCTACCTATCTCTCCCTACCTAGCTCTGCCTGTCCCTTACCCAATGAGACCCTTCAGATGTTTATCAGTGAGTCATTACTTGGAGGCAAGATACATGATTGCCAATATGTATCTTGGGAGGGGGTAGAGATAAAAGAAGTTTCCGAAGGAATTTTTATATGTTAAATTAGACTTACAGGATCCTGGGGTCAGGCTAAGATTGCCTTTTGCCTTTGGCAAAATTTCAACATCCAGGCAGTTGGGTTCCTAGGGGAATGTCACTCTGCCTGTTTCAAGGACTTGCCAATGGACTGTAAGTAGTAAGGAAATTTAATAATTCTTTTTCTGCCTTTGCTTCCCACATGAGTGACATTTCTGGTTTGTATGTAGTAGTATCTCATTGTGGTTTTAATTTGTATATCCTCAATGACTAGCGACGTTGATCACCTGCTAATGTCCTCAGTTGCCAACCATATATCTTCTTTAGTAAGTATCTATTCAAATCTTGTGCCCATTTGTTTTATTAGGCTTGTTTTCATATTAGAGTTTATTACAGTTCTTATATGTTCTATATTCAAATTTTATATATGTTTATTTTTATTGTATTTATACTTCTTACATATAATTGTTTTTATATTGATATTTATATATTTTACCTGTAATTTCTATTTATAATATATGTGTTGAATCTTTACAATTATAATTATAGACATATAATTTCTATTTATAACATGTATGTTAACTATTTATAATACATATATAATTATAAATATAATTTATATTATATTTTATGCATTACATGATATATAATATGTTCCACGTTCAGGTAGGAGATTTGCAAATACTTTCTCCCAGACTGTGGCTTGCTTTTTCATTTTATTAATAGTGTCTTCCACAGTAGAAAGAATAGAAGTTCTTCATTTTGATGAAGTCCAATTTTTTCTTTCATGGCTCATGGCTTTGGTCATCTCTGAGAAATCTTTCCCTAACCAAGGTCATAAAGATTTTCTCTTAACATTTCTTCTAGAAGTTTTACAGAGTTGGGTTCTGCATTTAGGTCTATGATTTATTTTGGATTTAGCTGTGTGTTTAACACATGACTTGAAGTTCTACACAGGAAATAAGAGCCCTGGACATGCTAACTATGTGAGTAAAAATACTTTTTTTTGTTATTTTAATATCTTGTTGAAAGCAAAAACATTAACAATGCAGTAGGGTATTTAAAACAATAGTAGAAGTAAAATGTATGGCATAGAACAGAGTCTGGGAGTGAAGATAGAAATGAAAGTACATCGTTTCAAAGTTCTTATCCCATTTAGGAAATCTACTAATTTCTACTAAGATAGGCTGATAAATAACTTAAAGAGGATACTACGGAGCCAGAAGGAGCCGCTCAATACCCGTATACAGAGAGATACAGCTAATATCCCAGCGAGAGATCCAAAGGTAGACAGAAGAGGAAAAAGAGAACAAAGAACAGATGGAACAAATGGAAAGCAGACAAGCTAGTAGCTTTCAACTACGTCAGTAATCACATTAAACATAAGCCACAATTTATAACCCGATGTCAAATATTCATTGTTAGCAAGAGGGATGTGAGTAGGTGCGTAGATATGGTCTGTTGGAGGCAGTAGAAGTTTTCTTTTGATTCCTTACATTTTTTCAGTGAAGTTGGATGTTAGATCATTAGCCGAGAAACTGTCATCAAATTTAGCTCTCTACCTTCAAGCCAAGCATCATCCTGAATTTATTTTTATTTTCTTAATTTGGTTCTGAGCAGGTGAGGCATAAAAACGAAATTCCAGATAAACATGAGACTGATTTTAATTAAACAGAAAAACAGGAAGGTAAACATTTTTTTCCCAACAGCCTTAAATCTAAGAGGTTAAAAAAATTAATAATTAACACACAGCTAGGAATCTGCACACGGCGCAGTGCAGCTGCCTTATTCATTTAGAATGCTGGCTGGGAATTAATATTAATGGGGTAGTTCTCATTTAGACTTTTACAGCAGCAAAGACAATTGCAGCACCACGGCAATGCCCCCGGGGGCTTGGAGACTTGTGGGTGTGTGTCCTTGGGGGGTGTTGTGTTTCCAAACCAGCCCATCAGCAAGTACTTCTGGAGCTCTGGCCACGAACAGTGCTAGACCCTTTATTATTCCTCTGGTTCCAGATCAAGGGGTGTTAAATTCATGGCTACAGCTTCTTTCGAAGACAGTATCTGTCACAAAGATGAAAGTGTGCAATGCGTAAACACTGGAGAGTTCTTTTCGGTTGCTTTCCACGCCGTCATGCCTATCGAACAGTGCTGGAGAACGGCTCACACTGTACGCCTCCCTCTAGGAGCCCTAACATAGCACTTTTAAAGAATAAAAAATAGCAGTGGGGTCAGAACTCTGAGGAAAGGTGTACAGTTAGTGAGCCAGCCATTTCCTTGAGTTGACTCTTGTCAGCGGTGATGGGCCAAATTTGGTTTTCACTTACACCCGAGAGGGTCTCAGTCCATTTGAAGCCAAAGTAATTTAACACATCATTTAGCCACAGGAATATTTGCACTTTGCAAATGGAAAGGAGGTCTTGCAATGTGGGCGATGAAGTCTGCTTCCTAAGACGAACTTGCCCTTAATTACGACCCCATAATTTAGGAAAGAAACAAAAGTATAGATGTCTCGTGAATTGCCTCTGTTTGTTTTCACGATGCTTTACCACCTCCTGGTCTAGGTAGAGGGGACACCACTCCGTTATCTCCGAATCTGTGCCGCTCTATCCCACTGTGCACCAAAGTTAAGATCATAAATATCTTAGGCTTTAGGCAGGGATGATGTCTGTGTGTCTTATCCTCTGTGTGTTTGTATGTGTGCATGATTCCTTTTTAGGGAACATGGCATGACAAATTTAATAAGCGAGAGTTTTTCTCTGGGATTGGAAGCCCACTGATGCTAATGGAAAAGGGCCCAGGAATCAGGGAGAGCCAGGCTATAAGAAAGGTGTTGCATCCTCTAAGTTTTTATCTTGTTAAAGTGACTGCTTCTGGGGCACCTGGGTGGCTCAGTCGGTTAAGTCGGCCTTTGGCTCAGGTCATGATCCCAGGGTCCTAGGATCGAGCCCCACATTGTTGGGCTCCTTGCTCAGCAGGGAGTCTGCTTCTCCCCCTCCCACTCCCCCACCCCCAACTTGTGCACACACCCTCACTCTCTGTCATATAAATAAATAAAGTCTTTAAAAATAATAATAAAATAAAACAAAGTGACTGCTTCCTACTTTCTGGTCATGACAGCCTCAAGAGGGTCCCAGGATGAATGAGAAGCTAGCTGTGGTGCTGTTTGGGTCAATTCTCTCCCATGGAAAAGGTGTAAAGAGGAGAAGCATTGAGTCTCTGGCCTGGCAAGGTTCTTAGGTGGAGGAGGAATGAGTGATTCTGTGATCCTTTCTCTGAGAAGAGCAGCTGTGGAGTGAGGAGGAAGCTCTTAGCCAGGCCTGGAAGTGGTCGATGGCTGGAAGTGGCCCATGGCTGAGGAGCCATCTTTTCCATATGTGGAGAAAGCAGCCAATTGATGTTCCCTGGGACTCTGTGGAAGTTGCCTGACATCTAGACAGCTCGAGTAGTCCCTTCGGGGTGTGCAGACTTCCAGTGGTGTGACAGTGATAGCTAGCTTGTCTCCTGCATTTACTATGTGCCAGGCTGTGCTCTGGGCCTTATGGGTTTTCACTCATTCAGTCTTCACACACCACAGCTCTAAGAGGTGGGTATTAGGATTCCCTCTCACAGGTGTGGAACTGAGGTCTTGAGAGGTTAGATAGCTCACACAAGGTCACACAGCAGCAAGAGGGCAAAGCCGGGAATCGAACTCAGGATCACAGGACACAAGACAGGTGGCATTCACATAGGGAACACGGCCGACCATGATGCCGACACTAACGTGACCTGCATTTTCCACAAGTGGGACAACACTTATGGCTCTGCAGACATTGTTACTTACAGTTTAAATTGTACTAGTGCTTTAATGAGTAATATTACCTCAACCAAATGGCCAGTATCAATAAGGCTAATAAAAGTGTATTAAAATAAACTTAACATGGCCTTCTTTGTTATTAAATAATGCATCATATTTGTCATTTTAAAAATATTTTAATGTGAGGAATGACAGCAGTGCAAATCTTTTTTACCTGATGGGGCTGCACAGAAAACCCTAGGAGGGTGCTGTGGTAGAGAGTGGTTACTATAGACTGGGCATCAGAGAAGACTTCCCAGAGGAGGTGACCTTCTGAGCTGTAGTCTGACTATCAAACAACCGTGAGTCATGTTGAGGTCAGGAAGAAGGGTAATGGCAAAGGGATCGACTTGTCCACACCAATGCTTTAGCAAATAAACAAGATACTTACAGAGGATGACATAAATCTTAAATAAGTAAAATATGTAAATAAACAAGGTGCTGTGGAATATTAACTACAGCCACTCGGTTAATAGAAGACCATCATACCACATTCTGCATGTGTCTCCCCCTCCCCTTTTAAAAAATATTTCCACACGTAGCTTCCTTTCTCAGCTCTCTGCTTTGTTTGCAGATGTAACCAACTTCCCAGGACAGGGGGCTGTCCTTCTGCTTGTCCCATAGGAGGATGTTTGGTGCAGGATATATATTTTTTTAAATAAGGACTCTAGCCATGAATATCACTCATTAAATCTTTATGACACCTATGAAATATTTATCTGTTTATTTTATTGTGAAAAAACTTTGATTTGTCTGGCTTTACTAGCTACGTTGTCTTCAGCTAACACAAGTCGGTGGGAAGAGAGGAGGGTGAGCGGGGGACAGTGGGAGAGCTGGGTATTCCGGGAGAGTGGAGAGTGCGGTTTGGAGGCTAGTTTTGGTGCATTTGGAGAAGGGGAAAGGCCTGGTGTTGGATGGGCAACATCCCAGAACAAGCCTAGAAAGTGATTGGAGAGGCAAGCAGGCAGCAGACCCTGAAGGAACTGGCAGTCATGGAAAGGGACTGGGTTTTGTTCCACGTGAAAATGGATTTGTTAAGAAGGTAAGTGTACAAAAAACACCCCCACATGTCCTTATTTGTGGAGAAGAAAATGAGAGAGTATTTTTAACCAAGGAGAAATATATAGCACAAAATTTTCATCTAGACAAAAAAATTTTTTTCTGTGCTGTTTATTCTAGTCTATTCTACTGTTTTGTTTATTCAACTGGACTCCAATTAATTACTTTACTTTATATCCATTTTTAAAAAGATTTTATTTATTTATTTGAAATACAGTGAGAGCGAACGAGAGAGAGAGAGGGAGATGCAGGCTCCCTGCTGAGCAAGGATCCCGACTTGGGGCTCGATCCCAGGACTCCGAGATCACCACCTGAGTGGAAGGCAGATGCTTAACCGACTGAGCCACCCAGGCGCCCCTAGATCCTTTTTTTTTTTTTTTAAAGGTAAATGGTGTGAAGGCTCAGCAGAGGCTTGCTATGCTGGTTGTCCAGGTCCCAGAACATACTGGAAAGAAAGGAGTAGTAAGTAAGCTCAGGAAGAACCTGGAGGCCACTAGCACTTACATGCAGAGCTGTGATTGGAAGCATGAACTGGATGGAAAGGGGCAGGCAAACCCCAAACCAAATTCCTGAGCAGGTACTGCTAACACCTTACAGTACAACCTCCTAGGTCTGAGGGGAGACTCTCTGAAGATGACAGCCGTGCAGCACAGAAGCAGTGAGGTCACGGAACCTTGGCCACAAAACCTTGGCCACGGTGAGAGAGACAAAGCAGCAGCCAGCCGCTCAGGACAGAGCTGTCCAACGTAATATACCACAAGACACACATGCAATTCAAAATTCTCTAATATCCACAGTAAAAGTTAAAAAGGAGACACAGGTGAAATTAAATTTATAAATCTATTTCATTTAACCTACTCTATCCCAAAGAGGATCATCTCAACATATTAATGCTATAATGGGGTCTTTTACATTCATTCTTTCCCCACAAATCCTCCAAACCCAGCATATTTATCGCACATTTTAATTTGCCCCAGCCATACCTCAAGTGCTCAAGAGCCATCATGCTGCCTGAGGATTTAGGAGCTGGGTCACCTGGCCTATCGGGGTAGGAGGCCAGACTTCTCTCCGGAGAATGCCACAGCGGAGACTTTCCCACCACATTGTGGTTGCAATAGAGGTAGCTTGTCAGAAAAAAAGAAAAGGTCACTTTTAGGCGGTGTTCATTAGAAAAATCTCCAGGTCATGCCTATTATGGGGCTCTAAACCACTTCTGCTGTTCACTATCCCAGGTGCCTTCTGCAGACCTGACCTCATTCTAGAAGCCATGATCTTGTGTCCGTAGAGCTGAGGGCAAGTGGGAAAGGACCACACCCCTGAGTCTCCCTTGCCTTCCAGTCATAATTCATTCCAGTAATTTGATTACATTGAGAAACATAAACCTCAGCGAGATAAAGATGTCGTATATTTATAATAACTCTGCCTGTTATAATAAGCACTCTCGGTTCATTTTTGTAATATTTAACCTTTGCAAATTCCCTTTGAATCGAGTTCAGCTGCATCCAGAGAGAGAGCTGCATCCTTATGAGCTGGGGAAAGGTCATCTTGTAACACCTGCCAAAGCGCACATTATCCTGTCTCCTTAGGTTTCTTTTCTTCATTTTCCCGCTTCAGTCTTAGAAGAATTTGCAAGCCTTTAGGTTAAGAGCTCAAGGACTTTACTCCCTGAAAGGGTCAAACAATAAGACCACAAACCTTGGGGTGTGGACCAGATATTTAGAGAAAAGAGAGTTCATGGTATGCCTGTCCGCCCCGACTCCTCACGATCACCGTGCACCTGTTCGCCCCACATCGCTACACCTCTGCACACCATATCTGATTTGACAGCTTCAGGGCAGACAGCCAAGCCCTCAAGTTATTAAAATAAATCTGATTTTTAAATTCATTTACAAGCAAATCTTTCAAATTTCCTTGTGGGAAATCACCACAATTCCATTTGCAGCTTCCATCTTTCTTGTGAGCAAGGAAATCAAGAACTCGACATAGCAGTTCTTTTGTGAGACAGGTTCAGGCCAAACTCAGCTACTCCTAGGCAATGCTCCTCTGAAATCAACATGCCTCATTGACTGGAAGTGAAACAAACATGCAAATATACCATTCACAGGAATAATAGCACATTCATCTAAAAGTAATAGGAACTTTGGGGGCACCTGGGTGATTCTGTTGGTTAAGTGCCCGACTCTTGATTTCAGCTCAGGTCTTAATCTCGGGGTCCTGGGATCGAGCCCCCTGTCCCTCAGGGGGAAGATAGCTTGAGGTTTCTCTCTCCCTCTCTCTCTGCTCCTACCCTCCCCCCCATGAGCTCTCTCTCTCTCTCTCTTTCTTAAATAAATGCATATTTTTTAAAAATAAAAGTAATATAAATTTTTTATTTGTTGAGGAAAGTATCAGGGCCAGGGACTCATCCATACTGGAAAGATACTACTTAAATCACTGGGGCAAGACAAATTGTGTTAAATTCTTCTCATCTTTTGTGGACAAGCACCTGTATTATGTGATGGCGCCTGCCTCTTTGAAAACGTCACCAGGTGGTAGTCACTAATTTTGGTAGTTGCTAGCCTGATCCTATTTTTTCCTGCTCTTTTTCCCCTCAAGCTTGGCCTATCTTATGCCCTCTTTTTAATGCTCTAGACTCGAGAACTTATCATGTTTTTTTGGCTGGTGGTGATTTATTACTTTTACGATTTATATTCTTACTGAGTTAATGTCTATATTTGATCAAGTTTCCATATCCGAAGAATTCGGTTTTATGGATTTTTTTAAAAATTAGCATTACTGTGGAATAATTTGCATACAACAAATTTAACTAATTTTAAATATACAATTGAACATGCTTTGACAAATGGTCACAGTTTTATAATCATCACCATAATCAAAATGTAGAACATTCTGCTCATCCCTAAAATTTCCCTCATAACAACCATAACTTTTAGTGGCATTTTCTAATATTGGGCAGGAAATATTCTTGCCAAGCAGGTAAGGTGTGGGTGGGGGGAATGTGGGGTCATTCTATTTTTAATAGTTAAAAATCAGATAAAAGGCTTATTCAGATATTCTTAGCAGTAAGTACTGTGTGGAATGAAGAGGGTACTTATCACAATTTTCTAATCTTATTTTTGAAAAAAAAGAGCTATCTGGTTTATAGCAGAAAGAATTGCTTGATCGGATGATTGACACAGTCAGAAATTTTAGGCAGAATTCTGTCTTCAAACAGCTATGTAACTTTGAACTTCATGGAGAGAAAAATTAAAAGACCAAGACAAGAAATTTTCATGAAATCGGTTCCCAAATCTTTACTTCCAGCGTCTGTGAGTATCCAAACCTGTGTGAAAATGGGACCAGGAAGATACAAATCATTTAATGATCCATGATATAAATTAAATAATAAAAGATGGAGTTTCTTAAAAGAAAGCATTTATTACTGCTTTTTATTTCTTTCTCTGGGGGGGGGCTTGATATCTGGATACGCATTTTAGGAAATCAAAATTCAATGCCAAGAGAACATGTCTGAGGGCGCCTGGGTGGCTCAGCGGGTTAAAGCCTCTGCCTTCGGCTCAGGTCATGATCTCAGGGTCCTGGGATCGAGGCCCGCATCGGGCTCTCTGCTCAGCGGGGAGCCTGCTTCCCCCTCTCTCTCTGCCTGCCTCTCTGCCTCCTTGTGATCTCTCTCCCTCTGTGAAATAAATAAATAAAATCTTTAAAAAAAAAAGAGAGAACATGTCTGAAATTTTCCGTATAAGCACTATTCTCTTACATACTTAGCACAGTAGCGAACGCTTACATAAGGCTTACTTACTATGTGCTTGACACGGGACTCCCCAAACCCTTGTGAGTCTCTGAGCAATAAGGACACTAGCAGCATCTTTTGTTCTAGTGAGTGACTCCGGGTGGTCTCCTGGATGGGGGCTGGCTGGTCACCAGAAAAACCAAGCCATGATTGGAAGCTTGGAAGTTTTAGCTCCTCACCCACCTTCCCTAGAGAGAGTAGAGGGGCTGAAAGTGGAGTTTATAATTAATCATGCCTACAGGAGAAAACCTCTATAAAACCGCAGTAGTCGGAGGGTTGGAGAGATTCCAGGTTGAAAACATATCACGTCCCAGGAGGGCGATGGACCCCAACTCCATGGGAAGAGAAACCCCTGTGCTCCCAGACCCCACCCTCTCTGTCTTTTCATCTGGCTGTTCATCCGTATCCTTTACTATATCCTGTCATGAACTGGGAGACGTGTTTTCCTGAGTTCTGGGAGCTGCTCTAGCGAATAAATCTAATGGGGAGGAAGTGATGGGAATCTCTGATTTGTGGCCAACTTCAATGAAAGTCGTGGGTAGCCTGTGGACCTACTACCTGCAACAGGCATCTGAAGTGGGGCAGTCTCGGGGGACTGTGCCCTTGACCTGTGGGCTGTGGCGCTCTTTCCGGGTACACAGTGCCAGGACTGAGTGGACCCAGCTCGTGTGACAGAATTGCTTGGTGTGGGGAAAACCCCACACGTTGGGTCATAATGTCAGAAGGGTTAGGAGTGTGGGAATGTCCTCATGTCATTTAAAGCCCTCTAATTCCACACTGACATTGAACCTGAAGAGTATGTTGAATTAACAGAGCCCCCAAGACTAGCAACTTAGTATGACTTCCTCCGTCCCTTCCCACCTTGCTTCCTTCCTTCTCTTCTTTCTCCCCCCACCTCCCTTCCTTCCTTCTTCCCCAAATTCTCTCCCTCTCTCTCTCTCTTCCTTCCTGAGCATATGTTGCATCATCAACTCCATTACAAGCCATTCCAGAGGCAGAGCTGCTCTGACGGCTCCTTAGCTTCGCAAGAGGTCGTTAGGGGTTGAACGTTCAGCACACACTTGCAGTGGGTAGTGACACTGATCCGAAGGTGACAATGATGGAGATGACAAGGATCAGGAGGAGAGAGCAGTAGCAACACTGGTTTTGCAATGAAAGAATCAGAGGGGACCAAGAGGGTGAAAGAGGGACCAGGGGTCCAAATGCTTAGACTTCTGTCCAGAGGTGCAGCACCAGCGGGAACCCGGACTAACAATGCTTTTTTCACTTGTGCCCTGTTATCCTGGGCTCACGGTCCTGGAGTCCTGTGAGAAGACCACAGAGGCCAGGACACAAAGAGAAGGGAATTGTTCAGTGGAGGAGAGAGGGATGATTTGCAGACTCTCCCGCTTTCATTGCTTTTCAGTGCAGCCCTAAAGGGCTCTTTGTAGCCCCATGGAGCCACAGGTTCAGGGTCAAGGTGAAAGCACTCCTCTGCTTAACCTTTCTTCTGGAAAGTGCCCATTTGAGCAGGTGAGGGGAGGCGGTGGCAGCGAGTGTTTCTTGCTACGAGATGCCATCAGACAGTCCCAGGGCCTTTGGACCAACGACCTGTGCCTGGTGGGGTCTCACTTGCAGCCAGCCAACCGTGGCTATGCTCCTGGGGTTTTGCTACTGTTTCTGCTGCTGCTGTTCTGTTTAGATGCTGAGTTTTCTTTGCAGACAGATTTTGTCCAGCTTGTCATCCTCAAAGAAGCCCTCTACTGATGCCTGACTTTGGCCGATGCTCGGCCATTTTAGCAGCCAGTGTATGTCTGTCTGGTCACAGGTAAAAAAAATCAATGCCCAAGACAGGTGGTGACAGGTGGGGGAATGGCATAAGCCTGAGGTCACCTGGGAGGTGTGGAAGAGGTGGAAGATGGCTTCTTAATGCCCAGGCTTTTGCTAGGAATTTTATGTCATACTGAACTTTTAAAATAATTTTACATCTTTTGTTTGATTATAAAATATCCAAAATATATGGACGTAGAGAAACAACACACACACGTGTGTGTGCCTCTTGGATTTATCATCTGGGACCTTTCTGTCTTCCTGATTCACATCTCTTCAGTGGTCCTTCCAGGATCTGTGCCTTCAGCCTCTCGAGAGGGCTGCTTGGGGGCATCTGATCAAAGCTCAAATGCTATCATTTAAGAATTAGTTGAGCACACCCATGTTCTGAGCAGCATTATTCACGATAACCAAGGTGGAAACAAGCCACTGGATAAATAAATAAAATGGGGTACATAGATACAATCAGATATCATTCAGCCTTAAAAAGGAAGGAAATTCTGCCACATGCTACAACATGAATGAAGCCTGCGGCCATTATGCTGAGTGCAATTAGCCAGACACCAAAGGACAAAGATTCATAGGAACAGGGGTACCTGGGTGGCTCAGTCGGATAAGCATCTGCGTTTGGCTCCGGTCACAATTTCAGCATCCTGGGATCAAGCCACGCATCCGGCTCTGTGCTCAGTGGGGAACCTGCTTCTATCTCTCCTGTTCCCCCTGCTTGTGCTCTCTCTCTCTGTGTCAAGTAAGTAAAGAAAATCTTAAGAAATAAAAAATTCATAAAAACAGAAAGTAGATGGTGGTCGGCATGGGCTGGGGCTGGGGGAAATGGGAATTATTGTTCAGTGGGTAGAGATAGAGTTCTAGAGGCGGAGGGAGGTGACGGTTGTACAACAATGTGAATGTACTTATGCTACTAAATTGTACACTTAAAAATGGTTCAGATGGTGAATTTTCTGGTTTGTGTATTTTGTCACAGTTAAGAAAACAATCTGATGAGCAAGCAAGCTGAAACCCAGAGAGGTTTGCTATAAAAACCAATTATGATGTGTTTCTCTATTTATTTTTAGTTTGTGTTTTTGTCAATATTCATTCTCATATGTGTGTTATTTATTTTAAAAACTTTTTGTCACTAAAGGTAATTTCATCCATAATTCCACAGGCGTCCATAAAGCCCACAAGCTTTGAATGTTTCTGTGAGTTTTTTATTGTGTGCAGTTTTATTTTTTGTTTGACATTTTACTCAGTTGAAATATGATACTTTGCATTGTTTCCAAAACTAGCTCTCTATATATTAATTTGCAACTTTTATTTATGCTTTATAATCTTAACAGTAAGTTTTAAAGGCCTGAGAACATTTCATGCAGACAGTATGCCATCTTTGGTCAAGTCATTTATTTTTGGAGGATTATTTTTAGTATTACGTTTTTTTTTCTTGTGTGGCTTTTTTTTTGGTGTGTGTGTCTTGAAATCATGACTATAATCACTTTACATGTGTTTTTTTTTTTAAAGATTTTATTTATTTATTTGACAGAGAGAGAGAGGTTACAAGCAGTCAGAGAGGCAGGCAGAGAGAAAGGAGGAAGCAGGCTTTCCGCTTAGCGGAGACCCCAATGTGGGGCTCGATCCCAGGACCCTGAGATCATGACCTGAGCTCAAGGCAGAGGCTTTAACCCACTGAGCCACCCAGGTGCCCACTTTACATGTGTTTCAATTAATTTTTTAAAAAACCCAATGGGTTTAATAACTTAACAATCATTTATTTTTTATCTCATATGAATCTAGTTGGCTATGCTCCTCAATTTATGACATAACATCAGTTTGTATGTGGCTTTTTAAATTTTTTAAATTTTACTTCTCCCTTCATTTATGATACCCAGCCCCATTTCTCCTTCTTCCTCTTCTTCTCTTTCTTCTTCTCCTCCTCTTCCTTCTTCTTTCTCCTCTTCTTGCCGCGTGCCCACTTCCAACTCACCTTCTGTCATTTTATTTACATGTATGCGTATGCTTCAAATGCAGTGCCTCGTGTTTTGAAAAACCTACTTCAACAGCATTGGGCTTTAAATCTCATTTGTTCCTTTCTCATTCAACATAGCATTTTTGATATCTATCCATGAAGCTAGTAATTCCTTCTGACCATTGCATAGTGTTCTATTTTGTTTACGTTCACATTTGGACAGACACCTAGATGTCTAGTCCCTTGCTGCTGGAAACAATACTTTGCCTGCTCACGAGTTTACATCTCCCTTTGCATTTGTGAGGTGGTACTTGTGGGAGGTGCTTGCAAGCAGGCTTGGAACTGCCATGCTCTGGGGTAACCCGAGTATTCAGTTAAAAAGCACTGTGGGTTGCTCTCCAATGGCTGAGCGTGCTGGTACCCCACCAGCTGAGGCTGAGGACTCTTTGCAACATCCTCACCAGAGTTTCAGTGTGTGGTAGGTTTCTAATTGCTGAATTATTAACAACCTCAAGACAGTGCAATAGTGTTTTAATTTGCTTTGCCTTGATAATTAGAAAGGTGGAACATCACTCTGGCTAGTTTTTAATGTGAATTAAACTATGAATATCCTTTATCTTTTTTAAAATTGTATTTCCCGTCTTTCTTGCTGACTTACAGGAATTTTTTTTTTTTACATATTCTGGAAGTGCTGAATCTGGTTAATTCCTTTCTAGTCCTATTAGAAATGGGCTAATTAGACCCTGATTAGTCTATGCCGAGCTATGTCGACGTATGGGTTAGATGTAAATCCCTGAACAACAATTCTTTTGACAAGTCCGATTGGATTCTGCAAAACTTTCATAGCTTGAGCTGTCTCTGTAAACACAATTCAAAGGTCTGACACTTTATAGGAGGAAAATTTTTTCTTAAGAGCCTCCACAAAGGGCACCTGGGTGGCTCAGTGGGTTAAAGCCTCTGCCTTCGGCTCAGGTCATGATCTCGGGGTCCTGGGATCGAGGCCCACATCGGGCTTTCTGCTCGGGGGGGGAGCCTGCTTCCTCCTCTCTCTCTCTCTGCCTGCCTCTCTGCCTACTGGTAATCTCTCTCTGTCAAATAAATAAATAAAAATTAAAAAAAAAAAAAGAGCCTCAGCAAAAATCTAAGACCAAGATCTCATAGGCTTACGCCGTGTCCTAAACCTTTTCTGACCATCATGCTCAGGAACATGGAACATTCTGGTTGATCAGGTCTGGAAGAGACTTCCCTTTGGCATGTCATCAGATCCTTCTTCTTTACAGAGGATATAACTCTGCAGAGACCCATAAATAAATAAGCACGTTTATGTCATTAAGATGTATATATTTTAGGGGCACCTGGGTGGCTCTGTCAGTTAAGCATGAGACTCCTGATTCTGGCTCAGGTCGTGATCTCAGGGTGGTGGGATTGAGCCTCTGTGTGGCTTCACACTGAGTCTGGAGTCTGCTTCGGATTCTCTCTCCTTCTGCCTCTGCCCCTCCTCCTCCAACCTCTCTCTCTCCCTCTCTAAAAAAAAAAAAAAAATATATATATATATATATATATATATATATATATTCTATTCCGATATTAAGACATTACTCATCTCTCCTTTCTTGTTAAATAAATACATATTGAATTTCATCCAATGCCTTTTAGCACCTATGGGGATGATAATTTTCTTTCTATTTCTACTTGATTTATTAAAATGCCAAAACACATTATTTTATTTTCTGTAATGAAACTTCCTGGCATTCCTGCTCTGAATCCCACCTGCTCATCAGGTAACGTTATTTTAATGAGATGCTGAGACCTATTTTCAAATATGAACAATTTACTAATTTTGCTTTGAGAATCACAATTGAAAAGTTCTCTAATTTTCTTTTTTGTGTGCTCTGTCAGATGTTAGTGTTATGTTCTATGAAAACAATGTAGAAGATTCTTACTTATTCCTGCCATGCCCTGGAGTAGTTGAAATAGTATTGGCATTAGTGTTGCTTAATATTTTGATAGATTTTAGCTGTGAAATTATCTGGTGATCCCAGTCAGGTTCATTTTTTCAAAAACAGTTTTAGGATGTTTCCCCCACTCGCTTTAATTTACTTTCGTTTTCTGATGATGTAAAACATTAACATAGGTCGAAGGTCAAAACTATCAGAAAAGGTATATTCTGAGGAGCCTTCTGCCCACCTGTATTTCTTCCACCTCTTCCCACCCAAACTCAGAAGGTGACACATTGTATTAGCCTCTGATTTATCTGCATATAAAAATAAACACATATATAGTAGATTCTTATTTCCCCCTTTTCCCTATACAAATGGTACAGTTTCTCTACCATGGATTTTTTTTTTCAGCCTTAACAATACATCATTGAAATTAGTCCATATCATGGGGAAGGAGACAAACCATAAGAGACTCCTAATCTCACAAAACAAACTGAGGGTTACTGGGGGGTGGGAGGGTAGGGATAGGGTGGATGGGTTATGGACACTGGGGAGGGTTTGTGCTTTGGTGAATGCTGTGAAAGGTGTAAGCCTGATGATTCACAGACCTGTACCCCTTGGGCAAAGAATAAAAATAAAATTTAAAAAGAAAAAAAAAAGAAATTAGTCCATATCAATTTACACAAATTTTTCCTTTTTTTTTTTACATCAGCATCTTTTTTCATCGAGTGAATGACTGTAATTATTTATTCAGTCCCCAATGTATGGGATTTAGCTTCTTTCCACCATTTTTGCTATTACAAATTACACCACAATGAGTACTCTTGTGAATGTGGGTTTTTTCCTGCAATATTCATGGTAAATTCCCATAAATAGAATGCCTAGTATTCAAAGGCTTTGAAAAGAATGTGAATTCTTAGTTTTTAGTGTCTTGAGTTTGGTACATATTAATCAGCTCTACAGTGTTATTATGTCACTTAGATTTATTTTTCTCGCCCAACCTGTCATGATCTGAAAGATGTATACAGGTCTCCTTTTGCTGATGTGCCTTTATTTCTTCGTGTGTTTCCTATAGATTTTTCTCTGCGCATTTTGATCTGATGTCATGTAGCACACGGATACTCATCACTTTAAGATCTGCCTTATAATGCACTTTTCTTGATGGATTTAACACGTTGGTACCTGAATCCCACCTCATCTGATACTATGACCGCGACCCTTGCTTTCCTTGCAAATGGAAAATGGTTTCCCATTTGCATGTTTGTGCTTTTGATTTTCAACCTTTCTGAAATAGGCATCATTCTCTTGGGTTCCACTTAGAACCCCATCTGAGAGCTTTTCTTTTCATAGATGAATTCATCTTGCTACAATTCTGATATGACAATGACATTTATCTTAGTCATGTATGTTATGTGGGTTTTTTTTAAACATGTCCTTTATTTTCTTTTATCTTAGTGTATTTCTTGATGTGAAATATTTTTTCCTGTGCGTGCAACTGTGTGCTCATGTGCACACAGCTCCTAGTAATTTGGAATGCTCAGACTCAGTTTTTAGTTTTTCTAGGGATAACTTTATAATTTTGTGTAATGTACTTAATCATTTAAGTCTTTAATTTTGACTAACTTCCCATTACAACAAAATTAGTTTTTTCCACATTCTTCTGTCTTTTCTCTTCCTTCTTTTTCCACCTCTTCCCTCCCTCCCTCCCTCCTTCCCTCCCTTCCATTTTTCCCTGCCTTCAATTTGTTCCTTCCTTCTCTCTACTCCATTTTGCAATTATATCATAAATGATATAAAAACTTCGTTTAAATAATGATTCAGGGCGCCTGGGTGGCTCAGTGGGTTAATGCCTCTGCCTTCGGCTCAGGTCATGATCTCAGGGTCCTGGGATCGAGGCCCGCATTGGGCTCCCTGCTCACCGGGGAGCCTGCTTCCCCCTCTCTCTCTGCCTGCCTCTCTGCCTCCTTGTGATCTCTCTCCCTCTGTGAAATAAATAAATAAAATCTTTTAAAATAAATAAATAAATAAATAAATAAATAAATAAATAAATAATGATTCAAATAAGATTCAGGTATTTTGATGGATTACTATGTTTTAAGTCTCCTTTAATCTATCAGCTCTCAGATCCAGGCTTCAGTTCTCAAAGTATTAATTTCATAAAATTTATTTTTGTTTTAGAATTATCTAGAGTATTTTCATGGTCATAAGCTCAAATCTATAAAGCAAGATAATTTAATAAGCCCAATTTTGACTGGTTCTATTGTTATTCTTTGTGCCTATTTTTAAAACTTTACAAAAGATGAAACCCTTTATTTACAATTAGCTTTCCATCCCCCCCACCCCCGTCTTTACTTCCCTCCTTTTGTTTGTGATTGTTCTGTTTCTCATCTTCAGATTTTATGGCATTGACATTCTGTTTGATAAGCAGAATCTCAAGATGGTTTTAGGCTTAGTCTTATATATAAATAGATTGTCTCACTTACCTTCTTTTATATTTTTTAAAAGATTTTACTTATTTATTGTACTGAGAGAGTGAGAGAGCACGAGCTGGAGGGCGGGGGAGGGGCAGAGGGGGAGGGAGAAGCAGACCCCTTGCTGAGCAGGGAGCCCAATGAGGGTCTGGAGCCCAGGATCCTGGGATCACGACCTGAGCTGAAGGCAGACACTTAACCAACTTAGCCACCCACACGCCCCTCACGTACCTTCTTAAAAAGCAATTTGTCTATTTCATGAACTTTAATACTTGCCTATTGTCTGGTTAGGATGTGATTTGGATGTGTTGGATTCTCTTCCTCAAACTCAAATGCACTGTTGGACTTTTTAACTAGTACCGCACGCAGGAAGTGGAGTTCAGCCAAATAGGGACTTTCTGTCTTAATGCCTGACACATTTCCTGGACATATCTTGGTGTGGAGGGGTTGAAATAAGTTTTATTTTTTTTAAGATTTTATTTATTCATTTGAGACAGAGAGAGAGAACATGAGCAGGGGGAGAGGCAGAGGGAGAGAGAGAAGCAGACTCCCCGCTGGGCCAGAAGCCCCACGTGGAGCCGGATCCCAGGACCTGGAGATCATGACCGGAGCAGAAGACAGACACTCCACCGTCTGATCCACCCCGCCGCCCCCAAATCAATTCCTCCTGAGATATGGTCTGTCTTTTCAATCAGCAGATTAAATCTTCCATTTTACAAAAACTTTGCTGAATTACATATTTTTTCTGTTCTGTATGTGGAGTTTCCCTCTTCGAACTCATCAAATATGCATGGGTTGAATGTCCTTTGTCCCTTCCCCACAGCTTTCATTTTCTATACTTCTTTTAAGCCCCTTTTCACTGATTTGGCTGATTCTCCTCCAGCTTGTCTTCTCGAGTCTTCGCTTTTGTGAATAACTTATTTCTGTGACAAGCTTTTTTTTTTTCTCTGCTTATCTTCTGAACATGATCCTTGTAGTTTTCACCCCTTTATGTCATTTTTTTTTTCCATTTTCTGGAACATTTTTATCTGTTCTCTGATCTTTTTTTTCTAGTGGGCTGAAATCAAGGCGTCTGCAGGGCCACACTCCCTCTGGAGGCTCGAGGCAAGCATGCATGGCGTGGCCTTTCCTGCATCGTGAGTACATACCTTCGTCCAGATGTCCTCCCTCCAGCTTCGAAGCGGCCCCGCAGGGCTTGCTGCCCTCTGCTTCTACCACACGGCCTTCTTCTCTTTTGTCTGAAGTCAAATTTCTCTCTGCCTCCCTTTTATAGGGATACCTGTGATTCCATGATACGACCTGTCTGCATTATCCAGAATAATCACTTTATCTCAAGATCCTTAACTTAAGCACATCTGAAAAGACCCTTTTTCCATATAAAGAAATATTCCCGGATTCTTTAAACATATAAACTATGTATGTGTATTATAAATTTGTTAAAGGCCTTGTTTTTAAGTAATCTCTACACCCCATGCAGGGCTTGAACTCACAACCCTAAGATCAAGAATTGCACGCTCTTCTGACTGAGCCAGCCAGACCCCCTATTTTCAAGATTTTATTTCCAGATGCTACAGGTGAAGGGCCCAGGTATCTTTGGGGGCTACTAGTCAGCCTCTCATACTGGGTGACGGGCACTTGGGAGATTCATTACCCAATTCTCTGTACTGTAGCAGAGTTTGGAAATTTTTCTAATTAAAAAGCAAAAGTAAATTTGTCCAACGTGTAGGCCCAGTGGCTTGTGCAAGATCATTGATTTAGATGGGATCTCAGGACCCATAGCCCAGATCTTTGTTCTGATAAATGAAATTGTGCTGTCACGCACTTATCAAGCTGCAGGGCTTGGGGAGTTAGTGACCTATAAGAATCCTTTCTTCTTACAGAGTTATTTCATGTATCATGACTTCCATAAACCTGGAGGCCCAGGGTTTCTAGTGATCGGAGGGGAGATCGCTGCCAGTGGAGGCTCATGTTAATGACCGTCACTGGTTACCATGCCAAGACACGGAGAGCCCCCTGCTTACTTTCGGAACACAGATTTTATGGACAAAGCCAAACAGTGGGGTAGGTCTCAGGCTTCCTTTTTTGTGGCTGCTCTTGTCGCTGCTGTTATTTTTCTTCGTTTCACGCAGTTTAACTCTAAATGTACTCCTTTTTCAGAAGGTAAATTTATGAAAATTCAAATGATAAAAGAGAAAAACTCTAGGTAGATGATGGGGATGGGGTGACTTTCTTGATACAAAGATTCACGTGAAGTTTCTTTTTGAATAAAACGTACTCCTCTTGTACTCTAATTTCATGTTGAAATTTTAGATTTTCCTGGACATAGTTGAGCAAAATGATATGCTTGTAATTTTTTTTGGTACTCTGATGGAATTTACATAAAAATTAGTCTCCCCTTGGAAGCAGGGGTGACCCTTTTATTAAAACAATTTATCAGTGCTAACTGATGTCTTCCTAAGTTTTAGCCTGCACTGGTAGAATGAGAAGCAAGAATATGAGCTCTATTTTTGCCTCAATAGCTTGTTCTTGCTTCCTACATTTTGTTTTTGTCAGTTGAAAGATATATCTTTAGCTTACTTGCTTATAATTATAAACTGTTCATTGCATGAAGTCAAGCAAATAGAATAGAGTTTAAAAAGTGTCTCTGAAGGTTATGAAAAAAAACCCCATGTAATGTCAAAGTCTTTTATTCTCATTTAAATAAGAAGTAAGGATTGCTCCTTACAACCTTGAGAATGTGATTAGTGTCAGTGAAGTGATACATTTATTATATGAGGCATAATTCTTGGGACTACTTATTATGACAGACCAATAATTACTTAAGCTTCCACCAGTTTCTTTCTAGCTGTGACTCAACAAAAGTGATTTTGAATTCTAAGCGCTTAGTTTTTGGTAGTAAGGTAACTATTCCAGTGTACAAGAGGGAAAAAAAAATCCTTTTTCTTTCTGCTCTCCTGGATTTTCTAGCTGGGGCCCTGTAAAATTAGACTGGCAATAGATAGACCAGCAGGGGAAAAAAAGCCAAAGAAAGTTTCTTAGCATGAAGGTTGCACACACACACACACACACACACACACACACACACACACACACACAGCACACCCAGAGATGAGTAACTCAAAGGGATGGTTAGAACTTGGGCTTATACATCATCTAAATAAAAACCAGGAAAATCGCAGAGAGGTTGACAAGACAAAGGAAAAGTACTTTAAGTTTCTAGAGTGACATGGTGAGTCCACAGTTGTCTGGGACCCAGGCTATTTCCAGTTTTCTGATCTGACACTAATAGAACAAGGAGCTCATCTTCTGGTTCAGGATCCACTTTCCAAGCAGCAGAGCAGGAGGAAGAATACACTCGCAACAGTTGTCTTTTAAGGACATTTTTTGGAAGCTTGTGCAGAATATTTCCAGTAACTCCTATTGGCCTGAACCTAACCAGCAAGCCTCTCGTCTGGCTGTAAGGGTGGCACGTAGTGTTCATTCTAAGCAGCTGTGTGGCCAGCTAAAATTCAGGAATTAAATTACCTAAGAATGACAGAGAGAATGGATATTAGAGGGGAATTATCAAGTCTGTTATGGCTTCTCAGCAGTGGAATTCCTGAGCCAAGCTCTATTTTTTGTCTTTTGAAACCCTTGTTACATGAGGACAGATTGCTTCCAGATAGGTTCTATCACTCAATGCTTCCACAAGTGGTGCACAAGAAAGCCTGCCTCATTACATCCATGCCAACACGGAGTGCAATCATCTGAAACAAAAATCTTTGCCAGCTTGATGGGAGGAAAAAATATCTCAATTACATTTGCATTACTTTGATAATAAGAAGAGTTGAACTTTTTCCATATGCTTGCTGGTCATTTGTTTTTTCCTTTCTGTGAAGGTCTTAAGTCCTTTGTCCACTTTCAAATTAATATTCAGCTAGTTGAAGAATAGCATTATATAGTTTGAATTGAGTGGGTCAGGAATGAGAGATTTTTTCTTTCAATAATTAAGATCTAAAAAAGAAAATCCTAGGTTAATAAGAAATCTTATGAAAGGAAAAAGATTGAAAAGTAACTAAATAGTATGTTTTTATTTAGTTTTTTTTTTTTTTGGACTGAGGAAACTCAGATTTCAATATGACTTTTTCTGACATAGCAGGTAAACCAAAAGACTGGAAAACAGCATGAAGTACAATTAACTGTGAGTTTTCTTGACTCCTTGGAAAGAGTTAAATCATTGACAATTTAGCCCTTTCAGAAATGGGTTATTTTCTGAATCAGGGTGATAATTTGGTGGTCATGGTTCTGTTCAGTGTATGAGAAAATGTCACCGTATGGATGAGATGGACACTTGAAGGTCCTTCATTGTGGTGACAAGGGGAGAGACGATCAAAGTGAGACTTTGAAAAATGACAATGATTATTGCCAGTCTCTGCATTTACGTCTCCTTGTCAACCCGATTATCTGAATTAAATTTTCACATGGGGCCTAGTATCAACATGCTCTTAAAAATACTCATTTTTATTTTGGAATTGAGCCTTTGTCAGGCAGCTTCTTCTGTTTTGTTTTCCTAAACAGTGTGTTTGTGTTTTATTTGGAGAAATCTGAGCATCTGCAGCTTTTACCTCAGCAACAGGCAGACCTTGGCCAGCATTGTCAACATCCGGATGGCAATAGTAAGAGGGCAGGAAGCTCACCCATGACATGTGGGTAGCATTTGGTGGTTCTTACCAGGATTCCCTGTAGTGTGGTTGAGAATAAAATACACCACCCTCTTCCCTGCCGTCTTGGGTGGCAGCGCACTGCTCCAAGTGAACGCTGATTTTTATGGTGAGTATGCACTTAATATTGAAAGAAGTTTCTGTCAGTGAGTCAGTTACCTTAACAAGTGGACCAGTAACACACAGGGTCACCCCAACCTGAGTGGGGTCTGTGCCCATCCCCCACATGAGACTTTCCAAGAGAGAGTCCGGACCTGGTTGTCATCCACTTACAGATATATGATCAGTGATGGCTTCTGAATAGGGAAAGGGTCTGCTAAGTCTCAGCTGCTGATTTGATAGTGAAGGAATACATGATTAATTATTTCCAAAGGAGTGAAGGGAAAAGCTCTTATATTTTGAGGAGCAAAATTTCCAATCTCAAAGTTGCCTTTCAACTATCTGACATGTTGCTAAGCCATTTATAATTAATGTCCTTAGGACTTTCCTCTTTATCCAACAGTGGATAAATACTCTTGATTGGCAATTTTGGTCTCTGCATACATGTTCTTGTCAAAATGAGTAAGGAATTAAAATGACTCAGGGAAGTTTTCCTTGCCAAACAAAATAAAACAGAATGACCAAAATAAAATAAAATAAAATAAAATAAAATAAACCCAAAACCCAGAGATATGTTTTGGGTAATATTTGCTGGAATATTTGAATTTTTTAAAGGTGACTAAGTATTCGGCCAGCATTCTAGGTCTTGTTTCTCTGACTTTGACAGAATCTCATCTGTTCTATCCCAATGACTCTGAAAGCTGGAACATTGAAGTATTTCTCTCCCTGCCTCTTTTAAAGGGTAAAGCCATGTCCCAGTTGATTAACAGATCAGGATTTGCAAAATGTGTTCAGTAAGTCTCTGTTTGCTACTGATTTCTTGGCATCTTGGCAAAATCTTGTAATTTGCAGTTCCTTCAATTTGCTATATTTTTAAAAAGAGAAAATTGCAAACTTAAAAGAATTATATTCTATAAATGAATACAATTAAACCATCCTACATGTACTGATTTATTTTACTGTTATTATTTTATTTTCTTAGAGTACCTTGAAGAAGACCAGAGGTCTACAGCCACTCACAACAGCGAATACCCAACAGTACTGGAAGAGATTTCAGACACCATTCTGGAGCCGCTGACCTGTCTGGCAAACTCTGTAAGGCTTACAGCCGCTCTCACGTGAGTGGACTCGTTAGTGTGTAGAAGGATCTGTGCCATGACAGTCATGCTTTTCTTGGATTTGCATCATTAATGTCCTTTCCTTCAGTGAAGGTGACTTTATCTGGGAAGAAAAGAGGATTTTGAACTGTTTGTTTCCTTTTTCATATTGTTTATGTTGAGTAGTTTTATATTGTGTAAGAAGGGGAACTGGGACCACAGTGGATGTTTTTTTGTCTGGTGGGAGTGGACCCTGGAGGAATAACCTGTGGGCACAATAGATGGGGCTCACAAGGGACAGGAGAGGGAGGGAGTCATCGCTGGGGTCCTTAGACGGCTGAGAGACACCACAAAGCACTCCCCCTGGAGAGGAAGTGTTACCCCAAAGGGAGGGAACCCTGAGGATGAAGCTAGCTATGACCATGAAGCAAATAATGGTGAGGTTTTCCACAGGATTTGGACAATCAAGACATGATGTGGTTTGGGAGCATTTCAAGAACTGAACTAAAGTGTATTTGTATTTAGATTTCCTTTCTCCCCTTGAATAGGGAAGGCTTTGTCGTTCTAAATCTAGGCTGGAGATTTCCACAGTAGAGGTGAAATTTCTTTTATTTTTTTTTTATTTTTTTGAAAGGAGGACAATTCTCTGAAAAGTCATTTGGAAAAAAAGATAATCTACAAGTGAAGGATAAGAAATTATGGCCTTTATCCTTACATCCAAGAATAAAAGACTAGATGTAGTGGGAGTCTGGCTTCCAAAGGCATCACATGGTTTTACTCTTACAGGATTTAGGTTAGAGAAAAGAAAGGAGGCGGTGACTCCCTAAAGATGAACAACGCACCAGGTCAATTGTTAAAGAAGGGCAAGGTGGAGCTCTGCACTGTCAGAGGACCTGTTGGAAGGAATCGCAGCTCTGCATGGATGTTTCACATTCACCATGCTTCATCTGATGAACGGCTCTTATCAACCGTTCCTTTGGCAGCAGACCTTAAGTCCTGGTAATAATAAAATCTACCAGCAGGGGGTGCTATCACCCCAAATTTCCTTTCCTGGATGCTAAAGGTCATCGCAAGGCTTTATGGCTTTGCAGTTAAGTGAAGACTAAATATAAGTTTACCAGATCATTGAGTTGTCTCGGGCATGGCACTGCCTATATTGGGTATTTTCCTAATAAGATGGGAGCACTATCTTTCATCCCCACCTGCTCTGTTTTGTGCCATGAAAGTCTCTACCCCAGGCAACTGGTACGCACATGTCCTTTGGCCACAAGGGGACAGGAGAAGATCATGAGAATGGGTTCATAGCCGTCCAGCCCCTCTAATGGAAAACCATCTCAACATACGCCAACGGGAAGTCAAGACATTATTTTTTAAAATCAAAAGCATTTAGATTCCTATTATGTTTTTAGATTTTAAATGCTTTTTAAGGAAGAAGATCTTTCAACGTTAGCTCATCAATCACATTTCATCTTCAGACTTAAAGGCATGTTTGTTGCTCTATATTCTATTATTCAGTTAATTATTAGCAGCTACATTTTTTTTTCAAACGTTTTCAGTTTGCTTCACATTAACTATTTAGTTCTTTCAGGGCATCAGTCAATGGTAGGGATCACATGGAGGACCTGGCCAGATAGCTCCAGGCTAGTCCAGGCAGCCGGCGGGTATGAGCAGAAACCTACCGGGCGGGGCCCCATCTGCTGCAGTCTTGAGCTTTGCTCCATGGGACTGCTCACGTTGGGGACACAGCTGCCATGGCCCCATTTGCTTCCCTTCCCAGGCGCCGCCTCATAACCCTGCTGGCTCCCAGATCCTCCTGACCCACGTGGTTGGGCTGTGACCCCCAACTCCAAGAGCAGAACAAGAGGGACTAGATCTTTCTGGGCTTCCAGAACCCAAGCTCCCCATGTAGACCCGCCTGCTTCCCAATACCTACTTCGTCTGACCCCACCAGAGCTGGAATCTGATTCAGGCTTGGTTTACCCTTCTAAGCCCTCTAAGTCAAAAAGCAGTGGACTACGGTTGTTCAGAAGTGCCAGGCTCCAGTCTGGGCCATCCTTGCTTGGCTGAAACAAGGTATGCCAGCCAGGCCTCATGCACGCCGAAGCCCTTTGCATGACTCAATCTCCTGAGGACTCTAAATGAACCCTTCTTACCTTTTCTCTTTCCCATTTACTGTTCTCCCTCAATGTCAGGGCTGCTTCCTCCTTTTACTTCCTTCTATTCTGTCAGCCTTTCCTCCATTTTGGCTAGAATAAGATATTCAAGAGACGCTTGACATAAGAAAACGGTAATTCTCAGCCCTGCATAGAGCTTAGACTCTAGGATACTTTTCAAAAATACAGAGCTTAACACTTCCTTCCTCCCACCATGGGCTTATGGGATTTGACACCAGTATTTCTAGAAAGTTTACCAGGCCATTCAATGCACAGCCAGGTTGAGAACCATTGAAGTGAGCAAAGAGATTCAAGAGGAAGGTAGTTCGTGGAAAGGGGAGGCTTAACTATTCAGTAAAGATATGAAAGGAAGGGTGATCCCACAAAGAGAAGGAAAACTGGTGACAGAGGGAATTAAACCTCTTTTCCCCACTGATGAAAACCAGCACAGATATGTCTTTTTCTTTGATATTTTTTCTCTGAGGTGGTTTTCTTTTCTTTCTTTTCTCCTCCTGGGTGGAGGGGACAGGTGGAATAAACATCAGATTGGAGGAGACTGGGGTGGGAAGGGTTAGGGAGGCTCAATTCAAATGAGAACCTGAGGACTGCAGGCAGGTGATGAGTCCTGGTGTCCCAGCTCAGCCGCCAGCCACCCAGGCACGGGGCACAGGAGAGATTTTCGGGGACACAGCATCTGTGTGCGGGGACTGGAGCAACACCACCGAGTCACAGAAGCGCTTCTCAGATGCTTCACTCCTTCTGGTATTCCAAAATCCTTCGCCTTCAAAATCCACCCCTTCCTAAAGTCCCCTCTTTTCAGAACAATCCCTTCCTTTGGGCGCTTTCCGAAGAAAACCGTACTCGCCAAGACCTCATCACTGCCCAGACGTAAGAAGGCTGATTTTGACAGGTGGTCAATCATGATCTTTACCATCTAGGTGGTCCCAGGGGTGTGCTGTGCACAAATGTCCCCCAACTTTAGTGAATTTCTGGACGTGAGTAAATTAGAGCAGTGCTGCCCCAGAGATGGTGAGCGGAATGGATGTTAGCGAGATTCATGGGTCAGATATCAGTGCTGAGCTGGATCTAAAGTGTGAGAAATGGGCAGGTGTCAGGATTAACTCCTGGGTTTCTGGCTTACATGACTGGCACCAATGTGTCCAAATTTCAGAGAACAGTGCGATTTAATGAAATGTAGTCAGCCTTTGCTATTCTTAGGCACCACAGAGGTTAAAAGATGACTAAGACCATGACTCGAGTCTAGTAAGGTCACCTTATCCTAAAAAAAGACAATAGTCAGAAGACTATAGTAAGTAGACCCCTTGCATGTACATATTCTAGAAATATAGCAGTTCATAGAACATTCCGATTTTAGGTAGTTATATACCAAAAGTGGGTAGTGAGAGAGTTACGTTCCAGGATATATCGATCAGACACCCATTCGTCATCAAATTCTGAACTTGGATGAGTAAATGTTCCAAGCAAAATCACAGGCCAAATACGAATGCCCAAAGCAAACCCAACTTAAGGGATGTAGTGCTCAGAAAGTATGAAGGTCTGTTTTTATTTACATGTATGGAAGTGCTAAAGTCCCCTCTTGTGTCATTGGGAGGGCTGCATTTAGGTCCAGTTACGCCCAGTTACTAAGCGTCTGTCCGATTCCTACTTTACCTAGGGACAAGTTGGTGAAATCCCCATGCTTTCTCACCGTGATTCAGGTTGCTGATTTCAATGCATGTCAAGGTGCATTGCAAGGTCACTTGTTTGTCCACTGAGAATCTCTGTACACCTCTGATGGAGTTCAAGTGAAATCAATATCTGTTTTCTTAAGTACATTGGAGGGCCTTGCCTCTGCACATGCAGAAGCACCACTTTTCAGCAAATCTGCAGGCTCATGGCCTTTCCACTGTGCAACCACTTCTTCGCATACTGAACAATACTAACTTCCTTAAACCGCTTATGCAAAGTGAAAGACTAGGCCTTTTCTCATCTAAGGTCTCTGATATTACCGCTACTGCAAGTCTTTGAATTCCTTTGGGTCTCAGTGTTTTCATCCATAAAATGAAGGGGTGTGTCTAAGGTCACCGACACAATTCTGGGATCCGATCTGTGGTTTCCAGCTCCTTCTAACTACTCCAAACTCTGTCTCTAGAAGGTGCAGCCCTGAGTGATAAATTTTTTTAAAATTAGCATCTAACAATTTATGTTAAATGGGCTTTCACCCACTATACTTCAATAATAAAATTTTTAAAATGTGCTTTCATAGAAACGCAAAACAGCCAGAGTGTCAGAGTGTTATAAAAACTAGGCATGACATCAATTCATTGGCTTAGTGTGCCTCCAAAATGGATCAAAATACACGAATGTGTTTTAACATGCCGATTTCTAGATATCTCCATAAACCTACTGAATTAGAATCTCCAGGGAAACCAGGAGCAGGAATCTGTATTCTTCCTCTGGTTAAAGATGTGAAACATTCCTTTTATGAGACTCCATCTTCCTAATGTAAGTTGGTACAAAGCTTGAAAATTTCAGGAGTGTTGATCCCTCAACTGCATCGTTTCTGCCTCTGAGTTTGTTCATGTGACACTCCCTGTTCCGAAATGTTCTCTCCCTTTATCTTAACAAATTCCTATCCATCAGTCAAAGCCTTGATCAAGCCCTGTCTGCTAAGTAATGGCTCATAGCTAAGCATCAGTTCCAGCAATTCTTGTGATAACCATGAGGATGCTAGCGTTCCTCTCCTTTTTATAGAGCCAAACACACGGAAGCTTAGAGAAGTGAGCTGTCTCACCTAACCATTGCTCTGCAAGCAAGTAACAGTCACGGGGTCTGAACACACTATGTTACCAGTGTGACATTCATCTGTCACCCTCTATAGAGACTCCTTTCCTTGCTAAGGGAACACAGTACAACTCCCAGGCATATCCCTCATCTTTTAATTCCCCCTAAAAGTGCAGTCTAACACCCACGAATGAGCATTCACTTATAGGTTTTGCTATTTTTTCCCCATGTGCCAACTCTCTGCCCAACGAAGATCTGAAATCCAGCAGACACAGGGCCAATTTCTATAGGTCCACACAATAGCCCCAACTAATATCTGGCAATTGATTAGAGATGGAGAAAATACGTGAAATGTGAAAATGTGCAAGATGATGTTAGTGTTTAACTGTAAAAGAATATCAAGTGAGAAGAGCTTCATTCTTTGTTCAAGAAATGCATTTTTTTCTACATGAATTTAAGGTTGGGAAGGAGATAGAATGATGGAATGCGGAACACGTCAACTGAAAGAGGCCCATTTCCCAGTGGCCGGATTTAGGTTCTTGGAGATGTTGGTCCATGCCTCTGGAACCACTCTATGCTATGGGATTGTGCTGACCTGGAAAGTATGAAGATGTTGGTCTTGTAAAATCTTTTTTGGCCAAATCAATTCCATGGGAGCAGAGCAGTATGAGCTCCTGTGCAGAATTTACACCCTAAAATGACATATCCCTAATCTTTTAACAGAATTGGGCAGATGAATCTGCTGATGCAGTCACAATTTTGGGTTAGGTTATTTTAGTAAATTGATGAAGTAAAGTGTGTTTTCCTTTGTCTTTGGAAGAAAAAAAATCATGTATCAGTACTTACTGTATTTGCCTTAAGATTAATGTTGGCTTCGATATTAGTAACTAAGGTTAAATTTAGAGAAATGTCTTTAGATGGCTTCTGACCTGGAGCAAATTCTATTTGAGGGCATTTAAGTTCTCTTAAGTGGACATTAAAGTTAGTTGCCAGAATAAATGTGTATAGTGTTTTATTGGGAGACTTATGCTAGTGCTAAAAGATGATCATCTTAACTGTTCTCTTCTCCCATTTTTTAGTAAAAATGGGTAAAAAATTTGCCTCTGTATACAAATTCTGAAAAAAAAAAAAAGGTAAGGAAAATTACCAGTCTTTTGCCCCAAGCATCTTCAGCATTTAAAATTATTGAGGAAATTTTTGTTCCCACTGCCTTTTGGGAAATTCCAAGTGGGAAAGCTAGGATACTAAAATAGATAATTTTTTAAAAGATTTTATGTTTTTATTCAGAGAAAGAGTATGTGAACACATGCAAGTTGGGGGAGGGGCAAGGGAGAGAATCTCAAGCAGACTCTGCACTGAGTGTGGAGCCCCAGGTGGGGCTGGATTTCATGACCCCGAGAGCATGACCTGAGCTGAAACCAAGATTTGGAGGCTTACCTAAGTAAGTCACACAGGCACACCTACAATAGATTACTTTTTATTAGAGTTTAAAAAATGAACAACTCATACATTTCTTTGAATTTCTGCGATGATTTATATTGACAAAGCATCTCTTTCCCCAGGGGTAAAAATGGATTGTGGAGGCGCCTGGGTGGCTCAGTCATTGAGCACCTGCCTTTGGCTCAGGTCATGATCCCAGGGTCCTGGGATCAAACTTGTCATCAGGCTCCCTGCTCAGCAGGAAATCTGCCTCTCTGTCCCCCACTCCCCCTTCTTGTGTTCACTGTCTCTCGGTCAAATAAATAGATTTTTTAAAAATTAAAAAAAAAAATTTAAATGTATTGTGAATCAATGTGGGATTTGGATGTTATTTGATGTTATTAATTCAATTGTAAAGAGTTATAAGCGGTGGTGGTAAACATGTAGGAAAGACAATAAACAGTCCAGATTTCTTAAATTCTCACAGAATTTTGGTTTGAGGCCTAGGGGTAATATGAAGTTATGGATTTATTCAAAGATGTTACACCAAATATAATTTAGGAAGCTTGTCTCTCAAGCATGGAATCAATATAGTTGGTTGGATTCTATTAATTTTTTAAAATGTCATTCAGAAATTAAATTTAATTTCTTGAAAGCCTCATCACTATAGTCTTGAATTTTCATGCTGTTGTCACTGTCTATTGCCAGACATTCTCTTTTTGGGGTCCTGTGAAAAGAATGTAAACTCAGGGACAAACTCTAGTTCTTTTTTGCTTCTGTCCTGCTTTGAGATTAGCAATGGTGCCTATTTTTTAAAAGACTTTATTTATTTATTTGTCAGAGAGAGAGAGAGAGAAAGCACAAGCAGGGGGAGCAGCAGAGGGAGAGGGAATTAGCAAGCTCCCCTCTGAACAAGGAGCCCGATGCGGTACTCAATCCCAGGACCCTGGGATCATGACCTGAGCAGAACACAGACACTTAACCAAATGAGCAACCCAGGAATCCCAGTGTTTATTCTTTGAGTGTCTGTTGTGTACAAGGCATGGCTCACGCTGCAGGCTCTGAGATTCTTTGGAATGATGAACTCACAGAGAATTATGGGAGAAGTCCCCAGTGGTAGTTCCATGTGTCTTCAACTTAGTATAACAAGGGATTAAGACATGATGGATGTGTCAGTAGACCTGGAATTTGTAGTCATCCTGGAATTGAGTAGTCATCCTAGCAAGAGACATACTCACTCTCAAGGGATGCCATCGTTCAAAACTTTACTCTTTTTAGATCTTATGTGGAACTGCCCTAGCATCAGTTTGAGGGGACAGAACTCACTGCTTCATGTCTCAGGTCAAAGGGGAATTCTGCAGCTCAATTATCCACTTTATTCACCTGACTTGGAGCTAAGTACCTTTTCATTGTTTTAAAAGTCATCTGAAGGACAAATTGAATCACTATTAAGGGTAGTCAAAAGAATAATCAATGTATCTAAAGGTAATTTTAAAAAAAAGTAGTTTCCAAAAATATCTTGTGTGTGGTTGAACAAGTATCTGGGATGAGGTATCATTTCCCATAGGACTTCTTTGAAAGAGATCTTCTTACCTGGTATATTTGTTTTGAAGCCAGGCACGTTATTTTATACTTGTACCTCATGTATTTAATTTAATTTCCTATCATTTCTCAATCCAGACACATTTCTGTAAATTGCTCTGGGAGAGCCATTTGATTTTTACAAGCATCACACCATGACAACATTCTACACTCTACAATATGAAACATGGATTGAGCTTCTATCTTTCTTTAAAAGTCAAGTTCTCTAGATAACTTACAGTTCTACAAATAAAGAATAGTCAGTGAAAAGGCCATCATGAAATAGGAACTTGGGAAAGTGAGCCCTGGGTTGGTATCTGAATGATACTTCAATATGTCAAAATTAAGCTTTGATGAGCTAGACTGAAGATGCATCATATGATTTAATTAGTGCAATAGCTCTTAGAGACCCTCTAGTTACAACTCTTTCAGACTTAAAAAATTAATGCCTAAAAACTTATGACTTTTCTAAGGCCACTAACAGAATTTTAATCCTCACGAATGCTTAAAGTGTCAACCCTTCAGTAGAGTACCATTCTACCAGCTAAACTGCCTTAATACATGCACAAGAAGGGGAATAATTAAGACTAGAGCAGAGATCAATGAGTTAGAAACTAGTGATACAGTAGAACACATCAACGAAACCAGAAGCTGGTTCTTTGAAAGAATTAATAAGATCAATAAACCACGGGCCAAACTAATCCAAAAGAAAAGAGAGAGGACTCAAATTAATAAAATTATGAATGAAAGGGGAGAGATCATGACTAACACCAAGGAAATAGAAACAATCATCAGAAACTATTATCAATAGTTATATACCAATAAGTTAAGCAACCTAGAAGAAATGGATACATTCCTGGAAACCTATAAACTTCCAAGACTGAAACAGGAAGAAATTGACAACCTGAATAGACCAATATCTAGTAATGAGATTGAAGCAGTGATCAAAAACCTCCCAAAAAACAAGAGTCCAGGACATGATGGATTCCCTGGGGAATTCTACCAAACACTCGAAGAAGAAATAATACCTATTCTCTTGAAGCTGTTTCAAAAAATAGAAATAGATGGAAAACTTCCAGACTCTTTCTATGAAGCCAGCATTACCTGGATCCCCAAACCAGGCAAAGACCTCATAAAAAAGGAGAATTTCAAACCAATATTGCTGATGAGTATGGATACCAAGATTCTCAACAAGATCCTAGCTAATAGGATCCAACAGTACATTAAAAATATTATCCACCATGATCAGGTGGGATTTATCCCTGGGATGCAAGGGTGGTTCAACATTCTCAAATCAATCAATGTGATAGAACAAATCAATAAGAGAAGAGAGAAGAACCACGTGGTCCTCTCAATTGATGCAGAAAAAGCATTTGACAAAATACAGCATCTGTTCCTGATTAAAACTCTTCAAAGTATAGGAATAGAGGAAATATTCCTCAACTTCATAAAATCTATCTATGAAAAACCCACTGCGAATATCATTCTCAATGGGAAAAAGCTGACAGTCTTCCCATTGAGATCAGGAACACGACAAGGATGCCCACCTCTCACCACTGTTGTTCAACATAGTACTAAAGGTCCTAGCAACAGCAATCAGACAACAAAAAGAAATAAAAGGTATTCAAATTGGCAAAAAAGAAGTCAAACTCTCTCTCTTCACAGATGACATGATACTTTATATGGAAAACCCAAAAGACCCCACCCCCAAACTACTAGAACTCATACAGCAATTCAGTAATGTAGCAGGATACAAAATCAATGCACAGATATCAGTCGCTTTCTTATACACTAGCAATGAAAATAAAGAAAGGGAAATTCAAAAATTGACTCCATTTACTGTAGCACCAAGAACCGTAAGATACCTTGGAATAAACCTAACCAAAGAGGTAAAGGATCTGTACTCGAGGAACTACAGAACACTCATGAAAGAAATTGAAGAAGACACAAAAAGGTGGAAAAGCATTCCATGCTCATGCACCAGAAGAATAAGCATTGTTAAAATGTCTATACTGGGGCGCCTGGGTGGCTCAGTGGGTTAAAGCCTCTGCCTTCGGCTCAGGTCATGATCTCAG
>LNAC01000079.1:3231758-3249150 GCA_002007465.1 Ailurus styani
AAACAATCCTAAAATTTGTATGGAACCAGAAAAGACCCTGAATCACTAAGGAAATGTTGAAAAAGAAAAGCATAGCTGGGGGCATCACATTGCCTGATTTCAAGTTTTACTACAAAGCTGTGGTCACCAAGACAGCATGGTACTGGCACAAAAACAGACACATAGACCAATGGAACAGAGTGGAGAGTCCAGATATGGACCTTCAACTCTATGGTCAAATAATCTTCGACAAAGAGGGAAAAAATATCAGTGGAAAAAAGACAGTCTCTTCAATAAATGGTGCTGGGAAAATTGGGCAGCTATGTATAGAAGAATGAAACTTGACCATTCTCTCACACCGTTCACAAAGATAAACTCAAAATGGATGAAAGACCTGAGGCAGGAATCTGTCAAAATCCTAGAGGAGAACATAGGCAGTAACCTCTTCTACATCAGCCACAGCAACTTCTTTCAAGACACGTCTCCAAAGGCAAGGGAAACAAAAGCAAAATGAACTTTTGGGACTTCATCAAGATAAAAAGCTTCTGCACAGTAAAGGAAACTGTCAACAAAACACAGAGGCAATCCATGGAATGGCAGAAGATATTCACAAATGACACACAGACAAAGGGCTGATATCCAAGATCCATAAAGAACTCCTCAAACTCAATGCCCCAAAAACAGATAATCATGTCAAAAAATGGGCAGAAGATATGAACAGACACTTCTCCAAAGAAGACATTCAAACACATGAAAAAATGTTCATCATCACTAGCCATCAGGGAAACTCAAATCAAAACCACATTGAGATACCACCTTACACCAGTTAGAATGGCCAAAATCAACAGGACAGGAAACAAGTGTTGGAGAGGATGTGGAGAAAGGGGAACCTTCTTTCACTGCTGGTGGGAATGCAAGTTGGTGCAGCCACTTTGGAAAACAGTGTGGAGATTCCTCAAAAAATTAAAAACAGAGCTACCCTATGACCCTGCAATTGCACTACTGGGTATTTACCCCAAAGATACAGAGGTAGTGAAAAGAAGGGACATATGTACCCCAATGTTCATAGCAGCAATGTCCACAATTGCCAAACTGTGGAAAGAGCTGAGATGCCCTCCAACAGACGAATGGATAAAGAAGACGTGGCCCATATATACAATGGAATATTAAGCTGCTATCAGAAAAGATGAATATCCAACTTTTGTATCAACATGGATGGGTCTGGAGGAGATTATGCTGAGTGAAATAAGTCAAACAGAGAAAGTCAATTATCATATGGTTTCACTTACTTGTGGAACATAAGGAATAAAATGGAGGACATTAGGTGAAGGAAAGGAAAAGTGAGTTGGGATAAATCAGAGGGGGAGACGAAAGATGAGAGACTGTGGACTCTGAGAATCAAACTGAGGGTTATGGAGGAGAGGGGGATGGGTGAGCCTGGTGGTGGGTATTAAGGAGGGCACATATTTCATGGAGCACTGGGTGTGGTGCATAAACAATGAATCTTGGATTGCTGAAAAAATAAAGTAAAAAGAAAAATAAATAAACTGCCCTAATAGTGTGAGGTCTCCAGAGACCCATCACAGACATGATCTTTGACATTGTATGTTCATGAACAGTTCTACATTTCTTAAGCTGTCTCCTTTATATAAAATTTCTCATTGTTTATAGAAATTAATCTCTCACACTTTAAAAAATCTATAGTTGCCTTGATTTCCATGTAATGTGTAGCCTTGACTTTGCTCAAGTGGTATTTCCTATTCTCCTAGTCAGCTCAGAGTTGCTTTTTATATAATGTGTAGAGTAAGAATTTTGCTGAAGGACAAATGGTGTTGGGACAATTGGACAGCCACATGCAGAGAATGAAACTGTATCATTTCCTTACACCACACAGAAACATAGGCTCAAAATGGATGAAAGACCTCAATATGAGAAAGGAATCCATCAAAATCCTTGAGGAGAACACAGGCAGCAACCTTTTTGACATCAGCCGCACCAACTTCTTTCCAGAAACATCGCCAAAGGCAGGGGAAGCAAAGGCAAAAATAAACTATTGGGACTTCATCAAGATAAAAAGCTTTTGCACAGCAAAAGAAAACAATCACCAAAACCAAAGACAACTGACAGAATGGAAGAAGATATTTCCAAATGACACATCAGATAAAGGGCTCATATCCAAAATCTATAAAGAACTTATCAAACTCAACACCCAAAGAACAAATAATCCAATCAAGAAATGGGTGGAAGACATGAACAGATATTTCTTCAAACAAGACATCCAAATGGCCAACAGACACATGAAAAAGTGCTCAATATCACTCGGCATCAGGAAAATACAAATCAAAACCACAGTGAGATACCACCTCACACCAGTCAGAATGGCTAAAATTAACAAGTCAGGAAATGACAGATGTTGGCGAGGATGCAGAGAAAGGGGAACCCTCCTACACTGTTGGTGGGAATGCAAGTTGGTGTAGCCACTCTGGAAAACAGTATGGAGGTTCCTCAAAAAGTTGAAAATAGGGCTACCCTATGACCCAGAAATTGCACTACTGGGTATTTACCCTAAAGATACAAATGTAGTGACCTGAAGGGGCACGTGTACCTAAATGTTTATGGGAGCAATGTACACAATAGCTAAACTATGGAAAGAACCTAGATGTCCATCAACAGATGAATGGATAAAGAAGATGTGGGGTGTGTGTGTGTGTGTGTGTGTGTGTGTGTGTGTGTGTATACATATATATACCCATACATACACACACAATGGAATACTATGCAGCAATCAAAAATGAAATGTTGTCATTTGCAACAACATGGATGGAACTAGAGGGTATTATGCTGAGTGAAATAAGTCCATCAGAGAAAGACAATTATCATATGATCTCTCTGATATGAGGAACTTGAAGGGCAGGGAGGGGGTCGGGGGGGTAGGGAGGGAAAAAATGAAACAGGATGGGATCGGGAGGGAGACAAAGCATAAGAGACTTTTAATCTCAGGAAACAAACTGAGGGTTGCTGGGGGGTGGGGAGGAGGGATAGGGTGGGTGAGTGGTGGACATTGGGGAGGGTTTGTGCTATGGTGAATACTGTGAAGTGTGTAAAACTGATGATTCACAGACTTGTTGTACCCCTGAAGCAAATAATACATTATATGTTAATTTAAAAACATTTTTTTTTAATTTAAGAAAAAAAGAATTTTGCTGAAGGATTTTCTATCTGTGCATGAATTTGGGGTTTTTTGGTGTGGTCTGTTTTGACCAGAGGAACTCCTTTTGATCCTTCATGTCTCAGAGTAAGTGTCTCTTCATTGGCAAAGTCTTCCTTGATCTTGCAGACCAAGTGCGATGCATTGATTATTAAACTTGAACCTTGGACACCTGAACTCCTCCCTTATGACTCCTAATACATTGTAGTGAGTTGTTCATTTCAGACTTCCTTAGTGGACTCTGGGCTGCATGAGGACAGAGTCCTCATCTGTCTTAGACCCCGGTATTTCTCCAGCACATAGCATGCACACTGCAAACCCTTCAGGCTAGAACTCTGGTTTGCAAGCTACAGAAATGCAATTCATACCAACTTATGCAAGAAAAAGGAATCACTGGGTCATGTAACTGAAAAGGCTAGAGATAGCAATGGGTGGTTTCATCTTAGCTGTATTCCTGGCTCAAACTTTGTCCTTTGGATGATTTTTTCTTTTCTTTTTAGACAAGTTCTACCTTTGTAAGGACCAAGACGGCTCTGGTTGCTCCAGGCTTATCTGATCCTCAGCGCCCTATGCCTTAGAGAGCATATCAGCAACTATCCCAAGGAGGGTTTTCCTTGGTCTGCTTGGGTCACAGGTTCATCCACGAGTTTCTCCCCATGACTGGGGGATGTGCTACTCTGACTGTCTTAGTCAGGGTCAGGAGACCTTCCGGAACTAGAGCAGAGGTCAGCCCCACCCCATCCACATGGACTGAGAATGACTTCCAAAGGGAGAAAAGACACTCACATACCACAATGAATGCTCAGCAGCAGAAATATCGATACAATGTTCATAGCTCATAATTAGTGAGTGCTTTATGTGGATTTACTCATTTCAGATGTTCACGAAAATGCTCTGACAAGTGTGTTGATGGAAGGAATGAATGAATGAAAACAAGTTGTCATGCTTAGGGCTTGTGCTTCATGCCTATGACATATTGGTAATACTGTGACTACTGCTGTTTTTGTCCTCATTATTGTTATCAGTGATGGCTAGAAACTCGGCAAACTCAATTTCTCATGAACAAAACAGTTATGAGTTTTGTTAAGAGATCTTTTTTATCAGTATTTATTCAAAAGCAATTTGAAAGGCCAACATCCCTGTAGCTGTCTCTCATGACTTCTATATTTAAAGGACTTTGTACAGTTCTTTGTTTGTATCTTGCAATTCGCATCTCATTTCTGGTTTTTGTTCCTCTGATTTTAGCTCAATTACCTGCGATCTCCTTTGTGTTCTCTTGGGTAAACTGACCAAGTTTCTTTTTGTCATTTTAATTTGTATTTTGGGTGTTTGTGGAGTCTACCAGGCTTCTTTCCTCTTCCCACTCCTCGATCTGTTTCATAGAAGATAGCTTTCCACTCTCATCACTGACCCATGGGGTCTTTCTATTGTTCCTTTGAAGACACATTCAGCCTCACTAGATGACTTTTCAAATTCTGGCCCAAAGAGATTTTGCTATTTTACTAAGCCTCTTAATTTTGGCTTCTATTTTGTTATTAATTTTCCTATCTCCCCCCTTCCCCAGAATTTATCTTACATATTCTAAATTCCACACTAAGCACTTTCTGACTTCCCACTGAGTTTTAACCTCTTCCAAGGAAATTTAATGATTTGAAAGTTCCTAAATAGGGTTCTTGAAATCTTGAGACTGTGCAAACATCTGTGTATGTTTTTAGTTTTAGAAGGGGCAATGGTTCTCCTCAGAGTTTAAAATTATGGCTCATGCATGTTTCAGAGCTGTGATCCCCTCACCACAATGTTGCTGACCATTAATTTCTGTCATCTCTGGCTTCTCCCACAGAAGGTAAGGGGTGTGGCTTTTCTTCATGATTGTGTCTTAATGTTTGAGTCAATTCTGTATGTATCCTGGGGAGTGGGGGGACAGAGGGAACGTTCAGTAGAAGGAAGCCCAGACTCCCAACAGATTTATCCTCTGTCCTGGATCGGTAGTCCCCAAAGGGCCAACTTCTCAGCATGACGCTGTCCTTGAAGACTTGCCTACTATGCTGAGGCACCTTCTTAGGACGTGACCCCTCCCCTCCTGCCATGCTTTATCTGCAAAGGTAGCACCTGCTTTTTCGTCATGCTTCCCCTATTTGGGAGATTGGTGACACATGGTGTTTGTTGTCTTCCCCTTTGCTGAGTTCATGGAGAACTCGAGTCTCCCCTTAATTCTTAGACTTCAGTGCATGTGGGTTGAACTTGGATGTACAAAAGCCACACCAGGCAGTGACCTCCTGTTCTTTCTTCTTGAGGTCCTCAATTCTTTCACATAAATGATATCACCATGCTTTGGTTATGCTTTATCCAAGAACAAGCATCTTCAGCCCCTCTGCATGCTTGCCAGGCTGCTTAACATTTAGCTCCTCTTCTTCCTCACAGTTTATCCACGCCGCCAGGCAACTTTTGCCCTGGCTGTTACTAGCAGGACTGAAGGGCTCAGGGACTGGGAAGAATGGTGCTAGGGGGAAGAATTCCCACAAGGTCTCCGTGCCATAGGAGGAAAACCAGCTAAGTTTCAATCACAACAGACTCCGTGTAAACACCAAGTGCCTAGGACTAAAGGGGAGATGGAGGTCAGTGTTACACTCTCAAAGGTTTTGAGGTAGACAAAGAGATCAAAGTGTTAGGAACAAGATGTAAAGAACCAGAAGCCTTGAGACGTATGGTTAGGTTAGGCTGTATTCAAATGCGAGAGACAAGAAGGACAATGTCTGTGATTTCCCCCTATAATCTAAACTTTCCTGTGCATCATTATTGCAGGGTGAGTGATATGCTAATATACATTCTGTGTGTGTGTGTGTGTGTGTGTGTGTGTGTGTGTGTGTGTGTGTGTGTAGTGATATGGGAACGGGATCAATATATGCATATTGTTGGCCAGTATGATTGAGAAGGGCATCAATTAAAATTTAATCCTTATTGATTAAATATTATGGAAACATATTCCTCAGAAAAGGAGTCTCCTGCAATTTCAGTCCTTCAGAGATAAGCACTGTTAACAGCATGGAGTCTGTTCTCTAAGATTCTTTCCATGCATATATTAAAATGAATGCAATGTGCGTGTACCCACGCACTTATATCTCATCCAGAAATGTGACCATCCATGATCCTGTTCTCTACCTTGTTTATTCAGTTACCAAGTATCCTAAGCACCATCATTTTAAAAATAAATCTTGAAAACAGAATAGATGAATATTGCCTGGAAATGGTACTGAAGAGCACTAGATCTGATTAGATCTCTGAAGAAACACCAGGGAGAAATTTAAAAGACACTAATGACTAAGTCTGGAACCACGTATCAGAATCAATTATTTCATTTTTTTTAATTAAAAATAATGCCGCTACAGGATTAGAGATAATCTGCACTTGATAATTGCAGCCACCGCCAGCTGACAGCTGATTAAACACAATGTCACTTTGGAGTGCATCTGTGTCACAGTTCCATTTTTATATTATTTTCAACTATTTAGCAGGGTTCAAATTAGAGCAGAAATTATGAGAGAGGGTTAAATCAATATTGCATTAAGAACTGAAATTCTAAAGTTCCACAATACTTGCTGAATAGTTTGCTCTCTCCGCCCTTGAAATCTTGGGATCGTTCAGATCCTGTGATAATGAGTTAACAGCTGGTTAAACCGGGGCCACTGAGGTCAAAGGCTGATGCCATGTGGGTAGTAGAAATGAAAGAAGGAAAAATCTCTGTCCCCTGTCTCCCAGCCAAGTTCTCTTTCTGGTAAAACATGTATTATTTGGAACTATTTATAGACTCACATAAAAATTGCAAAAATGTGACAGAGAGGACCTGTGTACCCATCAGCCAGCTTCCTCCAATGGTAACTAACATCTTATGTAACTCCAGGGAGTTGATGTTAGAACAATGCAACTAATTAGACTGTAGATATTAAGTTGAATTTAACGAGCTTTCGAGGGCACTTATTTTTTGGGTGTCTGTGTGCATGGTTCTATTACATTTGAGTCCATGTACAGATCTGTATAAGCACCACAGCCATCAAGACTTCTGGGGTGCCTGGGTGGCTCAGTGGGTTAAAGCCTCTGCCTTCGGCTCAGGTCATGATCTCAGGGTCCTGGGATGGAGTCCCGCATTGGGCTCTCTGCTCAGCAGGGAGCCTGCTTCCTCTTCTCTCTCTGCCTGCCTCTCTGCCTACTTGTGATCTCTCTGTCAAATAAATAAATAAAATCTTAAAAAAAAAAAAAAAGACACAGGACTTCTAGGCCACCACTAGGGAACTCCCTAGTCTTCTTTATAGTCACACCCTTCCCTCCCTCTTTAAGTCCTGGCAACCCTGATCCAGTCTCCATGCCTCTCACTTTTGTCATCTTTATGATTTTGTCTGTATACCCTCCCTCACTACCTTGCAATCAATATTTTCAGAGCAGTGCTTCTTAAAATGCCCATCTGGTCCTGCTCCATCTTTCCCCTCTTGAAGACGAGCTCTTCAATCAACCATGAATGTCCCAGATGACCAGTGGCTAAGAATGCAATAAATAAGGTCTGTATAATCTAATGCCAATGAGAATCAGCCTCAATCTGTTTCACCAAAGTATTTCTGGGGCTGTTGTAACAAAGTACTGCAAACTGCTGGCTTAGACAACAGAAATATCTTGTCTACCGTTCTGTGGGCTGGAAGTCTGAGGTCAAGGGGGTGGCAGGGTTATGCTTCCTGGTGCTAGGGAGGGATCCCTTTCATGCTTTAATCCAGCTTCTGGTAGTTCCTCCGATGTTGGTACCATAAGGACACGTTTGCCTGGTGTCCTTCTGTGTGTGCGTCTTTACATCATCTTCCCCATATATTTCTCTCTGTGTCCAAATCTCCCCCTTTTATAAGGACACCAGTCATACTGGATTAGAACCCACTCTAATGACCTCATTTTAACTCGACTACCTCTGTAAAGACTCTCTCCAAAAAAGGTGATATTCTGAGAGACTAAGCCCAAGGGAAACAAATGGACAAATACCAGTAGAAAAGAAAAGTGAGGGATTATTAAACTTATTAAACTAATAACCTCTGAACCTTCAGGATTTGACCTGATGGGAGATGCTGCAGATGGGGCTCGCGTGGGCCCCCGAGTGTCACTCCCAGTGGTGACCGTGTGTCGTAACTCCGGGAAGCGGGTGCTCCATTGCCCCGATCTCTAGCCCAAGTGCAGCCACAATCCCCTCCCCTTGGTTTATCCGAATGCAGATAAGGGGGACTCAGAGCAGACTTTACATATGCCAAGGGAGAGCAAATGAGAAATAAATCCAGAGGCTTACAGACAAAGGTTAAATGCAGCATGTTTCCTGAAGAGTAACTTCCAGACCCTGCCCAGATGTGCCTGTCATAACAGCACAAGAACTTAGAGCCCTGAGGAGCTGCAGAGAGAGGATATTTCTTACTCGGGCACAATCTTGAAGATGTCATGATGTCTAGTGATGGTTTCCAGGTGACCTGCTCCACACACCCTCTTAGGAAGTTGTGATGAACTGTGTCCCCCACTTCATTTGTTGAAGCTCTTACTCCCAATGTAGTTGCATTTGGAAATAAGGTCTCTAAGCAAGTAATTAAGGTTAACTGAAGTCATAAGGATGGGCCCTGATTCCATATGACTAGTGTCCTTATAGGAAGAGACACCAGACCATCTCTCTCTTTCTCTCTCTCTCTCTCTCTCTTTCTCTCCCCAAGTGCGTGCTTAGTAGAAAGACCATGTAAGGACATCGTCTTGACCATCTACAAGTTAGGAAGAAAGTTTCACCACAATTGAATCTGCTGAAACCATGACTGTGGACTTCTGGCCTCCAGAATTATGAGAAAATAGACATTGTTTAAACCAGCTGACCTGTAGAATCATGTTTGGCAGCCTGAGGAGACTACGACAGATGTGTCCTCTTCACAGTTTCTCAGGTGCTCAGCTCCCGGCCTCCCTCCATGTGGAAATGCCATCCTAACTCCCCTCACTTGAGATCTGTTGCCTATGTGGTGATACCTGCATGACGAATCCAAGAAGGATCCCCTCCCTGTGGTTCACATGGGCTCGAAGTTCCTGCTTTGGTCATAAAAGACTGACCTCCCTCCCAGTTAACTTTGGAAATGACCTCATCCTTCCAAGGAGTGGTCCCCTTCTCCAAAGTGGTCCAAGAAAATGAGAATTCTTAACCTCTATAGTAAACACAATCTCTAGGCAGCAAGGCTGGAATGCCAAAAAAAAAAAAAAAAAAGGCAGTCTTGGTTTTCAAATAGGGTGACTCAGGTTTCTGTTTATTTGTTTAAGATAATTTGCTCTAAGTTAAATAATTACTAACCGCCGACTAAGAGACTGGAGACTAATAGAAGTACACCACACCCTTTGGGACCTTGTTTAGAGGAGGCACTAAAGATTGGAGAATTTTTTAAATCCTTTTTTCTGAAAATTTGCTTTAAGTATGAGAGCTTGCTTTGGTATTTTCTCTGTTTTTTGGTATTTTCTACCTTTGCATACTTTCCTTTCTTTAGATTTAAAATAAAACAAAATATTGAACAGCATCAAAAATAAAAATTGAAAGTCTAAGCCAAAGAATTTTTAAAAATCACACTTGTAGGATGTGAGGGGAAGATGGCTGTGACATTTGTCATCCCGTTGATCAATGGGCTGATCTGGTCGATCTGGCTGGTCAGGCGGGTGACCCTAGCAAGCTCCCCAGGACCATTTGTAGAAGAATGTAGGCTGTCAAGCTTCCAAGACTCCAGACACATCCAAATGAGGTACTGCATGTTGCAGCCTGCCTTTCTTTAAAAAAATTATGCTTCTATAAGGCATTAAGGGGAGGGGGTAAATAAAACGTATTTATAATTGATTACTAATGTGACACAAGCACTGTTCTAAGCATCTCATATGAATATGCCTATTTCATCATATAATCAGGGAGTCTTAAAAATGGGAGATGGCAAGTAGGAATTTATAGCATACTAAGAGTTTTGCAGAAAAATGGGTTTTGTGTGGCAAAGTAGGGGGCTGAAATTACCGCAGAGATCTGAAAGAGAATCAGAAGAGAATAAGGACCTACAGAACATTTCAAGAATAATGTATAATGATTTGAACAACTCTGAGATACAGAAAATTTAAAAGAAAATGTGAATAGAAAAGTAACCCCCCCCTTTTTTTTTTGCTCTTTTGTTATACGGGGTCACAGAATAAGAAAGGCTTTGAAATGGAAAACTTGTGAACGTTGATACATCTCGAAAAAAATAACTCTTTGGGAGATTAGGGTAGTACACGGTTTTGAGGAATGTCAGAGATTACGGGGCATGTCCCTGAGATTGGGACAGCTTCCCGACGCGGTCCTGCCGCCGACCCCCAGGTCGCCCTGTTCTAGCTCAGCCTGGTAAACTGCCAGAGAGAGCAAGCCCAAGGACAGCTGTCTGATACAGCAAGCGGGGGGAAGTATACAACGTATGCTGACTTTGGTAAAAAACCTTTTATTTTGAACTAATTATGAACTTGAAACAAGTTGCAAAAAATGCATGGAGAAGTCCCACGTTCCTTTGCACAGCCTTCTCCAATGTTCGCGTCCTAGGTATGGCGGTACGTTATCAAACCTAGGGAATGGACATTGGCAGAACACAATTAACTAGACAACGGATGTTGAATTTTTTAAAATTTATTTTTATTATTATTATTTGTCGCAGAAGTACAGATCTGTGAATCATCAGGCTGATGCTTTTCATAGCATTCACCACAGCACAAACCCTCCCCAATGTCCAATGTCCATAACCCATCCATCCCATCCCTACCCTCCCACCCCCCAGTAACCCTCCGTTTGTTTTGTGAGATTAAGAGTCTCTTATGGTTTGTCTCCTTCCCGATCCCAATCTTGTTTCATTATTTTTCCCTCCCTACCCCCAGATGTTGAATTTAACCAGTTTTTACCTGCACTCCTTTTGTTTGGGGGGTTGATATTTACAAGTTAATAATAGTCATTACAAGTTCCCAAAGTCCTAAGCGGCAATATATCTAACACCACCCACCCCTACCCCTCACCTCCTCCTCCCTTCTTCCTTCCCTCACTCTCCCTGGCTTTTACTCTCTGGCTTCTATCCTCCTACACTGAGAACCAAGTCAGTACCAGGCAAGTGCTGTGTGCTGGAAAGCTGGTGAAGGCGGTCAGTCCCGGCTGGTCCCTCCATTCTCATTCAGACCCCTACTACTCCTTCTGATGAGTTTTCCCGCCTGCCCTGTGCCCCAGCTCGCTCACTCCTATACACAGCTCCAGATGAGTCTTCCTAAAGGACAGTTCTGACCGCACTGCTTCTCTTGCTAAAGTACTTTCAGAAGACTCTTCTTCACCAACAGAATTGACCAGTAGAATACTCACGCAGTCTACCCTTCCAGAATGTCCACAGTTGAGGTTCTTGCCAGATTCTACAGTGAGCTCTTCTGGAAGTCCCCCTACGTGCTTTCACTTCCTGCTAATTCAGCCTTCTGGAACGCACCTCTTCCAGGAATCTCTCATAGCTCCCAGCACATGCAACTTCCGCTTTCTTTAACCCTCCCTCATCCCCCCTGTCCCGCCAGTGGTCATATGGGTACATTCTTGCTACTAGATCATATCCTCAGTCTCTAGGACAGATGCTCTAAATCACTCTCGTTCAGTTTTTCTTTAATGTCTGGAGAAGGAACATGGGTTTGGAGTCAAGATAGATCTTCCCAACCCACCATCCACTCAGCTTCTAATTTGTTGTCTTTATGACCTATAGCAGGATAGCCTATGGGGTAGATATTACTAGCTCCAAGTCCCTTGGGGCAGATGGGCCTACATCATGGGGCATTCAGTGAAATAATGTAGGTGAGTGCCCCACACAGGGCCTGGCATGGGAAATGCTTGTAAAAGAAAATAGGTAGAAAATTATCTTTCTAAAACAGAAAATAGATTTTATGAATATCATCACTATCTTCCAATGAATTAGAGTGCCTGGGTTAGCGATCATTCCAAAACACCTAAAATGAGTGTTGAGTGCAGAATCCTCTGAAAATCAGAGCGTCTCTGTGAAAGGAGCGGCTGTTAACTTTTGACAACAGGTGTTGGGAATACAAGGTCAGGTTTAGGGAGAGAAACTCCCAAGTGATTCTCTCCCCAGACATTGTTTCTAATGATCCAAAGTAGCAGAATCGTAGATAACTACTTTCTGCCCCCCTCCCCTCCTCACATTTGGAAAATTTAATTGCATGGAATCAAATGAGGGTTTACACTTTCTTCCCCATCCTCTTTGGGAGTAACTAGTGGAGCCAATTCCTAATTGTTTCTAAATTAAGAAAAGACTTGGTTTATGATCTGCATATCTGTTACCTAATTTGCATATCATGTGTAAGTTTCTCTTGTATCACCCACCTAAATAGTTGAGTTGACTCTATACACATTTCTATTTATCTCTTTAAAGGTATACAGGGCCCACGTTTTACCAGAATTGAATGGATTCTTGTGGGTACAGCTATTTCTCTGTGATTTAAACCATATTATTTAACTTCTTGCCCACCTTTTCACTCAAGGGGCTGGGGTACTTGCTTACTTTGTAAGGAGTGCACCAGGTCTCCAATTTGTCTGGCTAGAGCTCTCTGCAAAGATGACAATCTTTTCAGGACTTGGAAGCCAAATGCCATGTGGCTGGCCTCCAGTGATCTGGAAAACAGTTTAGAGGTTACTTTTGAGGCTGATAAAGTTGCTCTGCCAGAAAGCCAAGATCATATCATTTGACCTTTTTGTAAACTTACTGGACTTGTACCAAATAAGGTTGTCTAGCAATGAACATTCAAGCGTCTGGATCTATTCTGCACTGTTAATAATAATGATAATAATGAGATAATGGTGTGGAGAATGGCCACCGAGGACCAAGGACTTAACTTTTCCCAGACCTTATGCTAAGTAGCTTATATTTTTTCTCCTGGAAATTCTCGAAGTATCCTTATGTTAGTCCGATTTTTACAAATGAGAAGCCTAAAGCTTAAAAAGTTTCAGTAACTTTCCCGCAGTCACAAGTTTACTAAAGGGCCAAGTCAGGACTTAAACCTGAATTTCTCTAAAATCCATGCCTTAGCCATTGTGATTGCATATATCACATTTTCTTAACTACTTAAAAATAAGACTCTAAATTAATTTATTTCATCTTTACTTGCTTGCTTTTCTTACTTTCTCAGTTAGATGTTCACATTATCACAGAGAAAATATCAGATTTACAGAGCATATATTTTATCTCATTTACTTCTAATAATCACACTTGTAGGTAGACGTGGTTATCTCCATGACTAAAGATATGGAAACCGATGCTCAGAGAGGCCAAATCATCTACCTAGGGTCACACAGCCCACGGGAAGCAGAGCTGAGATATCAGCTCTTTCTGCAACTAACAGTAGAGTAGTGAGTAGTGTCTTCCTGGGAGAATCTTTAAAGGGAACCCATGCAGTCGCTAAAATTCAAGTCTTACTCTTTACACTGCAGATTCTTTTTCTCAGCACCTATTGGCCTGGTGGTTTTAATAAATCATCTCCAGTAATTACTTGGGTGGGCTTTGGAGTTAGGCAATGTGGTCAGGAATAGATGCTTCTCACTGAGGCCTAAGATATTTTTAACTTCCCAAGATTATTGTTATTTACAAGAGGTTTTATTATGCCTTTTTGCTTTCTGACTAAAATTTCATAACATTCTAGAAATATGTGGGTTGGTAACTACAAATTTAAAATCTATACAGCATGAAATTTTCTTAGGTAAAAATCTAACTTTTATTCTGTGAAGAGACAAAAAATAGATTGGGGGGTGATTTTTATGCACCCTAAGCTTGAAATTCATGTGGTTCTCTTTTTCCTGAACCCAATGTGTGGGTTTAGTGTGAAAATGAATACCTGTCCTTTGAAGAGCCTGATAAAAAAGGGGAATGTGGGGCGCCTGGGTGGCTCAGTGGGTTAAAGCCTCTGCCTTCGGCTCAGGTCATGATCTCAGGGTCCTGGGATCGAGGCCCGCATCGCATTGGGCTCTCTGCTCAGCAGGGAGCCTGCTTCCTCCTCTCTCTCTGCCTGCCTCTCTGCCTACTTGTAATCTCTCTCTCTCTGTGTCAAATAAATAAATAAAATCCTAAAAAAGGAAAGGGGAATGTTTGTTAATTCCCTGATATCTAATGCCACGTCATGCACAAGTCCTGAGTTTGGCAAATCATGGGTAGTTAGGCTTTTTCCCTCACTCAAGCCAATTCTGCTAATCTTTGCCTTGCAGTCATGGGACTTGCATGATACCAAATGGAAATCAAATCCCCTGAAACCCTGGCATAGCGGCCATGTGGCAGGAGGTGGTTCTGTCTTCCAATACCAGCTTCTCAAGTGGTCCAACTCTGTGAGCATTCCTCAAACTGTGGGTAGAGGGCAGAAGCATCAAGATCAGGTGGCACGTTAAAATGCAGATTCCTTGGCCTCCCATTCCTCGGGGGATTTTCATGCAGAGTGCAGGGTTCAGACCCTGTCCTCTGGAGTCCCCACTCACGTCCCTACCCCTCACCTTAATGCCGCAAAGGGGAAGTCTTACGGCATGCAAGAGCACAGATGTGGAAAGGGTGACTACACTTCCCATCCCCACATTCTGTTTCTCTAGCAACCCTTCCTCTACAGGCAGCTTTTTTTTAAATTTAATTTTATTTTTTCAGTGATCCAAGATTCATTGTCTATGCACCACACCCAGTGCTCCATGTAATATGTGTCCTCCTCAACTTCATAAAATCTATCTATGAAAAACCCACTGCGAACATCATTCCTAATGGGGAAAAGCTGACAGTCTTCCCACTGAGATCAGGAACACGACAAAGATGCCTACTCTCACCACTGTTGTTCAACATAGTACTAGNATAAATTTACTTTTATTTTTTCAGTGATCCAAGATTCATTGTCTATGCACCACACCCAGTGCTCCATGTAATNATCCCCACATTCTGTTTCTCTAGCAACCCTTCCTCTACAGGCAGCTTTTTTTTAAATTTAATTTTATTTTTTCAGTGATCCAAGATTCATTGTCTATGCACCACACCCAGTGCTCCATGTAATATGTGTCCTCCTCAACTTCATAAAATCTATCTATGAAAAACCCACTGCGAACATCATTCCTAATGGGAAAAAGCTGACAGTCTTCCCACTGAGATCAGGAACACGACAAAGATGCCTACTCTCACCACTGTTGTTCAACATAGTACTAGAAGTCCTAGCAACAGCAGTCAGACAACAAAAAGAAATAAAAGGTATTCAAATTGGCAAAGAAGAAGTCAAACTCTCTTTCTTTGCAGATGACATGATGCTTTGTATGGAAAACCCAAAAGACTCCACCCCCAAACTACTAGAACTCATACAGCAATTCAGTAATGTGGCAGGATACAAAATCAATGCACACAAATCAGTTGCTTTCTTATACACTAGCAATGAAAATATAGAAAGGGAAATTCGAGAATTGATTCCATTTCCTATAGCACCAAGAACCATAAGATACCTTGGAATAAACCTAACCACAGAGGTAAAGGATCTGTACTCGAGGAACTACAGAACACTCATGAAAGAAATTGAAGAAGATACAAAAAGATGGAAAAGCGTTCCATGCTCATGGACCGGAAGAATAAACATTGTTAAAATGTCTATACTGCCCAGAGCAATCTACAGACAGCTTCTGATTTTCTCTGCAGAGGTGGTGCAAGGATGCCCCAGGCAATCCAGCAAGTATCATTCAAACAGTTTAATTCAGCCAACTCTTTTGACCTTCCTCCACACGAAAACGTTTACAGTTTTTAATAAGCAGCAAATTTGCAATATTGTTTTATCGCCCCTTTCAAAACGTTCCTACCAAAGCCCTTTATTCTGATGTGTATTATCAACAGAAGCATAAAATGTAGGCATCGGGATTGAGAGAGAAAAGGCTGAGGATTCTTTTTTTTTTTTAAGATTTTTATTTATTTATTTGATGGAGAGAGAGAGAGATCACAAGTAGGCAGAGAGAGAGGAGGAAGCGGGCTCCCCGCCGAGCAGGGAGCCCGATGTGGGCCTTGATCCCAGGACCTTGAGATCATGACCTGAGCTGAAGGCAGAGGCNGCCGAGCAGGGAGCCCGATTCGGGCCTTGATCCCAGGACCTTGAGATCATGACCTGAGCTGAAGGCAGAGGCTTTAACCTACTGAGCCACTCAGGTGCCCACGGCTGAGGATTCTTTATGCCCGTGTCTGCGTCCTGCTTCAGTGGCTCCATGTGGGAATGCACGGCATTGGGTGTAATTGGACAGGAACTCAGTCTGCATTTCTCTGTCCAAGGTAATTTCTTTCTTTGTTTTCTTTTTTTCTTTTTCTCCTTCTTCCCTCCCCCCCCCCCCCCCCCNACAGGAGATTGACTTGGGGCACTTTGTAATTTCTGAGCCTCTTTCCCCTGGAGATAATAGGTGTTAACCTGCGCACTTCCCTGCTGAGCAAGTCAAAATGCCGAGGGTGGAGAGAATTATTAAGCCCGAAAGGGATCCAGAGCCCCCACAGGGTGTCGCTGGCTCTGTTTTGCAGCATTTGCTGGTGGGAGTTGAGTGGAGAGTGATTGGAAATCCAAGCCATGCTCTGCAGTCAGGTCTGCAGTTGGTGTGAAGACTAAGTGGTTGGCTTCTCCAGAATACAGAGAAGCTGAACTTCTGCTGTGGAAGGTCCCACGGGACCCACGGAGTCCTGATTTACTGCTCAGATGAAGAGACACTACACCGCCTCCTAATTAAAATCATGGGAGCTGGTTCTGTGAGGCAGGAGTGTTTTACTATCAACTCACTTCCACTCTTTTCCACCCTAAAAAGCCAATGCAAACCAACCCCAAACAACCCCCACCAGCCCGGAACTCCAGAAACAGATATCTCAGCATGTCCTAATAACATAATGCCCTTGCTAAAAGGGGTGCAGAACAAACATTCCCAGTCCATGAATAGTATGTTGTTGGAAAAACATATTTTTCTTTCTAATAATAACTGAGAAGGGGCTTTTATGACTTTTAACAAGTGAGGTGAGAAAAGTCACACATTTCTGCCCAAATCTCTTTCCAGATGAATGATGGCATTTCACAGGGTTATTCTCTCATGAAAGGATGTCTTTAAGTCAAAAACTAAGTCCGTAAAAGAGAGGTAGAATGTTTCTCCCCCCCCCCGCCCCT